>JARHVA010003542.1:1852500-1872500 GCA_037957365.1 Torreya grandis
TGCTTTATGGTGATTATTTTCCACATTTGAAAATCTTTAAAATAATTAAAATAATTTTAAGTTTTTTAGACAAAAAAATTTACTTATTTTTTCTCTTAAAAATTCAAAACAATATTTTGTTATATAAAGTTTAAAGATTTGTAAAAGCATTTTAATGTGGGTTCAAATTTACAAGTTAATTGATTTAAATTTTGAAACAAGTATATTTCAATCTTTATTTTTTTTAAATGTAGGTTGGATCAATTAATGCTACTTGTCATTGATTTTTTTTCAATGCTAGTGAAATATATCTCTTTTCCTCTCAGGACGTTTAAATTGGTCATTCTATTTATTTTTCCAACAACTATACAAAATATTAAACATTATGAAATAGTTGATATTTAGAAAAAAAATCAAGTCAAAATGAGACTTAACATGCTTTATAAACCTCTTTTATTGAGCAAATACAAACTATGAAATATCTCTTGGATGCTCTAAATGAAAAAACTGCATCTTTTTCTAATGATGATGGATCTCTTTGTGTTTCTAAACAATCTAAAATACATGTGCACTCTCCTACCAATTCTGGCTTAAAAATCATATATAGTATGGGATATTTAGGTGGTGTGTTTGGTATGTGTTAAAATAGTATTATTGAACCTCTTTCGCTTACTTCTAATGTAAATTATGAATGTCTTGGATATAATGTTTAAATTGATTATAATGAAAAATTTATAATCTTATTGTCCTCCTTATTGAAGGACTTATAATGTAACTTATTTCAATCATAGTTATTGTAATGCTCATGCTTTGGTAAAAAATGTTAAACTTTGTACACATTATGGAAAACATGAACATCTTATATCTAAATTTTGGAAATTTCACCTATGCAAATATTATGGTAAATCTACGCACGACACTTTATATTGTTAAAAAATAACTAAATATCCTACCTCTAAGGGTAAAACTATTTGGGTTCCTAAAAGTGATGAATCTTCTAGAGACATTGATATGTCTTCTTGAAATAATTATACTAATCCTTCATGTAGATCATATTTTTCAAATGACACATATTTTTTGTCTCCATTTTAATTATTTAAATCTCTTTTAGTATATTCCTCGCTTTTTGTTGCATAGGATTTATATTTTGATTATGTTGGCTAACTTATTTTTATGCAAGATATGGCACTTTGTGATGGAAGTTTTATCTGATATATTTCCCTAGTTGTACATCTCATTTTCTTACTTTATGTATGTTGATAGTATTTTTGGTATAACGGTTTATAAAATAGAAATATTGATGTTGGCTTGATTATTTTGCAAGTTTGTGGATCATTACTTATTTTTATTAATCTTTATTCCATTTCATATTGAACACATTATCCAAAGAATATTCTTGAAGATTCTTGGTGATCACACTTTCTTCCTTGTAACTTTTAGTTATACCTTCTCTTCTTTCTTCTCTAATTTTTTTTAATTTCACTTGAAAGAGGTTTTTATTAAGGGGGAGATCAATGTAATTTCAATTCACTTCTTTGTTTGTGAAAGGTTTTCTCTATTTTTATAACCTTAAATTAAGCTTAATGGGGATTGTTGGATAATTAAACTTATTTAGGTCCTGTGATCAATAAAAATCCAAGAGGAGAGATTAGTATTGTGTTAGTATGATTAAAACCAAATAAAAAACATATTAATTAAGATAACACCTCAAACCTAGACACTTAAGGAGTAAGATAAAAATATAGTTAACTATTAATAGAAGATAAAACAACCATTATTTATCTTCTTTAAGAGAAAAAATTGTATGTTATTTATAGGGGAATGTGTTCAATTGTGTGACTAAAGAATATTTGGCAATGGTGCTCCTTGCATCATCTTTCCTTGTCACCATGACAATGTTGGGCTTGTATTTTTATTTGTCTTGGATATCTCTCAACAAACTAAAATTATAACACTATAAATAGGGGATTTGAATGTATTTTTACATCATAACATTACACCAAAAGAACTTACTTAAATATATTTTAGCATAAAAACCTTACACAAAAAATCTTGTTGAATAGTGGGTGAAGCCTTGTATTTATAGCCTTCCAAACTAACCCTAACTCAAGTGTGGTTAGGTTTAGTTTAACCATGGTTAGGTTTGGGATGGTACAAGCCATTAATATTTTCAATTAATAACCATGACTCACAAATCTAGATATTTGTTTAATATTTTATGAGTGCTTGACAACTCACAAAAGATGATGTCATGATGGTTATATCATTTCAAATATTTATATGGTGTCATTAATATGTCATCAATATAAATTTTTGAATTTATAAAAATAGAAATTTAATAATTAATTAGCCATGGGATTTTCACTTATGTATTTAATTAGGTTTAACCAATTAATCAATCGTACTCAAGTTAATTGCCATTTTTAAATTTTGACAAGATATCCCTCACACATGGTCAAAAAGGTTAATTTTCTAGTTTGTAACTTGATTAGAGATGAATTAGAGAAAGATGATAATTACGTATAGTGCATTATCCTAGTTAGAGATACATTGATGTGGTTTAGAAGATGAATGTAATGTGTGATGATGAATCAAAGTATTTCTTTGATTTCTAGGCTTAATTTACATTATTTGCAAGAATTTTTTCTATTGTTCATTTAGACATGGAAGTGAACAAAAAATAGTGTCTACAATTTGCCCCTATTTGAGAAGGCATTGTGAGACATAGGCATAATAATGTCTTTTTATATAATGAAAAAGCTGTTAAGAATAAAAAAGGATAATGATTGAGGAATGATGCTCCAAATAGAGTTTGAGAATCTGATGATGCCTCTTTAAGAGAGTAGATGAATATATTATTGATGGATAGTCCCTTGAAAAGAAGAAAGAAGAATAATTAAATTAATCCATCTAGGGTGAGATCAATCTAGTCAAGATAATACTTCCATGCATTAATCTAAAAGTACTAAATTGCCTAAAGGTAGTTATAAATAATAATAGAGGTTGAGACACTAATTTTCCCAAAGGTGGTTTTAATCAGTGACATAGGCATGTTCCCTAGTAGGGAATATGGGTTGAAATAATTATTTTCTCAAAGGTGGTTATAATCATTTTAATAACTTGGATTGAATAATAATTTTTCCCTAGTAGGGTATATTTGATTGTGATAAATTGGTTACATCTCAATAGGGTAGATTGACAAGCATAACTCAAGGATATAACCTATTACATTAGATTAAAGATGAGTGGGTGAAAATATATATGTGATGGTCTAATGAGTGAAGAGGACACAAACAACCAGGCACACAAGGATGTGCAAAGTGATAAACGAAATTATTAGAAGAAAAATTTGTGGTTAAGTTGACCTAAGATATGACATGTATCCAGGCACTACCTACATAGTATAAATAGACATCAAGCCAATGTAGTTCACCCATAAGTGGGAGAAAATATAATGGTGAATATAGTAGAATAAAAAGAATTAATATATGTGAAATATTCATTTGTACCTATGAATGTAGAGATATTCATCCTTATTAGCATTGATACAACTAGAATGGTCAATGGGTTGATTTAATCAAGGAGGGTGGGAGGATTTGCAAAAGTGAATAAGGAGATTTTTATATTATACCATTTCTTTTAATCTCCACTTAACTAATTTTTGTTTTATCATGTGATAATATGCATCATGATATAAAAAACTATGATGACCTGACTGTAATATGCATAAGGACTAACTCCTAAGCCAATAAATAATAAAAAACACATACCAATGATAAAAACCATGATGAAAATGTTGATGTATGAATATGGATGGACTCAAGTAAAATGCATAAGGAATCAACCAATGAATGCGTATACACTGAGTTGAGGCTCAACAATGAAAGAAATTAAAAAAAAACAAGTAAATAAACACACATAAATCTTAAAATTAAATGTAATAAAAAGCATCCTATCATTAACCAAGTCAAAATCTATGTGTGAAATATTAATGGAATGATAAATAGATGGTTCACAAAAGTAATACCATATGCAAGGTAATGACATATAGGGATAAGATATCTCAATATAATTTGCACACTTTGGTGTTGCCCTAATGGGGTGAAAGTTGTGAACCTAGCCTAAAAAGTACAAATTAGACAATGTTATTATATAAGGATACATGAAAAGGGAAGGTTACACCCTCAATGGATTTGAAATGGATTGGAACCAATAACTTATTTACCCCAATAGGGTGGATTGAGGATGGCTAACTAGGTTTAGACAGGATGATTTTTTTTGGATTTTGAGGCTTTATATCTCTCTAAGATATTTGATCCATTGTATTGTATCATATGTTTGACATGATGCTTATTAGTTATAAATACATTAAATTTGAATATTGTAACATGTATTTATTTGTAATCATACTTTTTAATTTTTATTTTATTTTAAATGGTGATCATTGCACTATATTTATGAAATGTTAGATAATCATAATTAGTACTTAGTGTAGCTTCCATTAAAAAATTTCATGGAGTAGGAGACAAAATAGAATCATCAAGCATTCCCTCGAAATGAATAAGATGGCATGATATAGTGGAAGTGAGGTTAAGATTAATAAATTTCCCAAAGGTGGTTATAAACACTAATAGTTGCAAAGTCACAATTTTTCCCAAAGGCAGTTATAATTAGTAACAAAGGGTGTGACACTAGTTATCCAAAGGCAGTTATAATATTTAATTATCAAATTTGTCATTAATTATCATTAATTAATATTTATTACATGTTTTAGGTCAAATATTAGTGAAGTTACCATTTGTGTGGTAGGGCAAACAATGACTTCACCAAGAAAAATAGTGACTTTGAGTGAATTCATTATTCCTAAAACTGACAACAATGCCAAATCGGGGAAAAAATCATTGAAATGGTACTTTCACCCATTTTTAGGTAAAGTAATCAATTTATTGAAAACAAAAATGATGCATTCAACTAAAAAAGTGAAAAATTGCCCAAATAGTGGCTTTAACATAGATAAATCACCATATTTACTCTAGAAGCCAAAAATAATTGATTTTGAGGGCCCAAAATGGGTCCAACTTTGAAAGAGGGTAATTAAACTAAATAGGCTAGGCTTTGGCTTAGGTACCTACATGTAGTTATGATGATGTTAATGTTTTTAATTGTAGGAGTATCTATCTATGTTTACTTATCGTGAGAGATGATCACACTATCTATGAACCCTATAAATGTGGACTGAGGGCATGGTGGGATTCCTGTAGATGTTAGATATACATGACATTGCATAGATACTAGTTATCTAGGTTGATCGAGCTTATTTGAGTGTGATAGTAGAGTGATGGCATAAAGAGATGTTGACCTTTTACATACCAAATAGAGAGGCTATTATTACTCTTAAGGATACCTATAATATCTTTGAGCTACTAATGTATGGGAAATATTTTTTTAGATACCACTAGCATAGAAATAGGTTGTTCTTGATGATCTTTGTATCTATCAAGGTATCCCCATGTTTTATGGGAAGGTTGATATAGATCTTGTTAAGACTTATATAGATATTGGACTGGATGATCTAGCTATTGGGGATTATTCACCACTAACTTTGATTGATCTAGAGGTTATTATTGTTATGGCCATTGTCAGTAGTATCTTGTTGCCTAACAAGAGTGGTTAATACTTTCATATGGGCCTAAGTGGCATTTTGAGGAGCATGTTAGAGGACTCGACACATTTTATCTAGGGACCGACTATTCTAGCATAGTTATATAGAGACTTGCACATGATATCATACTGAGGTGTATGTAGTATCCGGATTTGTATACTTCTCATGGTCTAGGGATGGGAGCATATCTTGATCGAGCCACTAGTCCCCCTCAATAAGCCAATTTTCTAATTTTTAAGATTTTGAACTATTTTAAATATTTTGGGAATTTTATCAAGATTCAAAATGTCATTGGGATCATTTTATATCACCTCAGGCATGTTCAAATTTTCTTCTTTCATGAGAATATAATTACCTATTCTTACATCCTTATAAAAAATGTTTTCTCTAGGATCATTAAATTTCTACATTGTGTATTTAGCTTTCAACTCAAGTCCTAAACATTGATTAATCCCTTGAATTGGAGTAATAATATGAGGAAAATCCAATTAAATTTCATCCCTAATTCCTTGAAAAATATATTCCTAGTAGGATTCTATATATAGTTAGGATATATGCCACTAGGATAGTCTTCTTGATTCTATTTGAAGAAAGGAGGTTTAATAAACTTAGGCATCTTTTTTTAATCGATCAAGGGTACCTATGTCACTTCTATGGAATAATAGTGGCTAAAGGTTTTAATGCAAGTAGAACTAAGGCATGGGAAAATTTATTTGGCATAAAATTATCAAAACATCCAATATCTATGATATAATTACTCACTTTACACCCTTTGAGAAAAAAGGAAATGTAAAATGATTATACTTTATCAGACTTAAAAGTGGAAGTGGCCATGGAGTTCAAGATGTTAGAGGATGATGTAGTTTATAGGAATCCCTTAGCATTTATTTTATTACACTAGGGTTTTTGACTTTGATAAACTCAACTAGCCTATCTAATATATTAGGATTTAATTTTTGGTATTCATCTTGGTACATTTGAATTTTATTCTTATTCACATGTTCTATAATATCAAAATCTAATAGTGTAGTGGAAGATGCATTTTCAATATTTGCAGTGGGTTGAGACAATTTTATATCATTTTAGGAAGAAATGTTTTTTGGATAAGTAGGATTAGATATTTGAAGAGGGTTTCATTCTTTATTCATATTTTATTTTCTTTCTACTTGACTTGGTAATGTAGTCTCTCTAAGAAGAATCACTTTTGGAGTTTATTTTTTATTCTTACATCACTAATTTCTCTTCACTCATTCCTTTTTATTTTGTGTTTTGGTGAAGAGTGTGAATTATTTCCCATTCATATCAATAATAGTATCATCATAATCATTTTATTTAGAGTCATATTTAAGGTACACGTTAGTGCAGTGGCCATCAAGTTCCTCTAATTCAAATTCTTGAGGGCCTACATTTTCTATCTCAACTTCTTCTTCTTATACAAAAAATTATTATGTTTCCAAATATCATTCACAATATTATTTGTTTTTGCATCAGGAGGTGCTTATATGGAAAGCTTTTACTGAAGAGCTTACAATCACAGATAATTCCCTTGATATTATACATAGTTTTTTCTTATGATGCCCCAATAAGGAGGATCAATGATTTTATGAGGCAATAACTTCTTTAGTTTTGATATATCATTAGCCATATTTTTTAGAACCTTTTTAGTATAATATTTATTTGAACTCAAAACTTTAGTTTTTTAAGGTTCATTCTTTAGTTTTCTAGCCATTATCATATCATCTTCAATATCATGACCAATGGTTGAGATACCTCTATGTTAGTTACTCTATATCTCATTAACTGATAACTCACCTTGAGAAATTAAGAGTTAATAAAGAAGTAATTTTGATTTTCATCCACTGGATTGGCAATCACTATTATCTTACTATGTAACTTATTGAATTTGGCCTTGAAATTTGTCATGGGATTTTAGGCTTCCTTTTCCATTTGGGTAGGTTATGCAAGTAATGCATGTGAATATTCAACCAGATTAAATTGAATTTCAAACTTATTTTTCATGTCATTTTAATTTGTGATGGAACCCATAGTGATGTGATAGGACCAATCAAAAACTCTATTTTGGAAGATCTCCATAAACAATTTGACTGTAATGTCTTCATGTTCTACCCCTAAGATTCCACATGCTACAATGAAAATTGTAATGTGTTCATATATATATATATATATATATATATATATATATATATATATATATATATATATATATATATATATATATATTAACCATCACTTGAAAATTTGGAATTTTCTTTCATAAACTTGTAGGAAGTTCATGTAACTTGTGTAGAGGCAATGGCCCTATCAAATTACCTCATGGTACTACTATTTTTAGAAAAACTAATTACAAAGGAAGAATAGCCCCTAAAAGGACTAGATCCTGACTCACTATGTGAATTTTTGTTCTTCTTAGGAAATGATATGTTCAAATTTATTTATTTATTTTAGTTTCTTCTTAGGACTTAACTTAAAATTATAAATTTATTTCAACTAATATAATGGATATGCATTACCTTGAGATCTTATTACTTTGATAAATATTCCTTCTACCAATTTGAAAAGAAATTATTATTGTAAAGGGGTTGTAATTTAATTACTCTTTGAGATTTCACTTTTAATTTAACTATTTATTGATATATTTATTCCATTATTATATAATCTTCATCTTCATACAACACATTAACAACTCTTCAAAATTATACTGCACTAGTTTTGTTATCCCATGTAAAAGGCCCTAAATATGGAGAAATGTTTATTGTTTATCACTTATCTAATAAATAATTATTTTTTAGATTAGATTTTAAACTACTAGGATGGTCATGAGAATAAACTCTTATGATGTGATATGTTTGAAAGGCTATACAAACTATTCTTATGGATTGTTTTCTCACTTGTCTTCTTAAAACAATTTCTACAGTCCTTCAGGTAATAGTAACATGATTTTATACTTGATTTATTACTACATAAATAGTCTATGAATGGGCATAACTTAATTTTTAATCCTAGGCAATCAATATGATAACTTAATCAATATATTCTTCTATATCTTATATCCAATCGAGACTTGGTCAATGATCAAGATATTGGCTTATAATAATAGTCATATTCAAAGTTTTATGTTGAAGATTGTAAACTACTTGATGAAATATATGAGCTATTATATGTTTAATAATTCATTGAGAAAATTTTTCATGGTCTAATTATTGGTTAAATATACTCAAAATTTTCTAAAACTAGGCAACATTAACTTCATCACATTTCCAAGTGCACTATCTAATATCAAAACTAATGTCCAATTATGTAAATCTTTCCCATTCAACTTCTAGTTGGTGAATAATCCCTTGGGAGGATAGGAAATTCATATGGTAAAAAAAACTTATGTGTGATGCACATAAAGAACCAAAACTTTCCACACATTAGGCACCAAAAACTGTTGGTTAAAAAACTTTTCAAGGGGGAAAATAACAAGTTTATGTCAACATTGGGGGGATAGAGTCTCTTTTGTATTTAAAGGTGGAGCTAATTTTAATTAAAATAAAATACAAATTTAATAATGAAAATATCTACAACAAAAATTTTTTCTTTATGAGTGGGTTTTATACTTTTAATGCAAGAGTATGAAAAAGTGTCAGAAAAGAAAACTTAAAAGGTAGGAAGAATTTCATCGAGTGAGGAGAGAAAAAGGAAAATGAGAGGAAATAAACCAGATAGATTTAATAATTTAAACATAAAAATTTTACATAACTACCCAATTTTTTTAGGATAAATTATCAATATGATAATGGAAATTATTTTATTTATAAAGGCAAAAAAATACAGGATTCAAATGTAAGCACAAAATCCATACACCACAAAGATTTAATGTGTCATAAGCAAAAACATGTAATGACCTATCTTGTAACTTGGTATATATGGCTCATGAGATTATATTTTAATGATTAATATCTATATAATGACTACTTATATGAATGATATGTAAACAAGGATAAATAGGGTAGGATTTCTCTCTTGAATGTTTGATTGAGTACTTCTAGGTATATTGCCTTGTGATTTATATGTGATTTCTAGGTGAGGAATGAATGAGGGTTGACTTTATATATATATATATATATATATATATATATATATATATATATATATATATATATATATATATATATATATATATATATATATATATATATATATATGTAACACATTAAATAGCTTATTACTACCTTTAGGATATAAGTATTTTGTAAATTAGATGAATTTTTCACAATCAAAACTTTGTAATAAACTAGACAGTTGCATTGACACATTTATCAATTTGGTCTACAAGTGTTTATGGGTCTAGAAACTAGGTACATGTCCAAAATTTAAAGTGAAGGAGATACATTAAATTCTAATAATTTTTCATAATATATAAATCTTTGGTAATCATAATAATAAATAAGTAATTAGGCACAAAGAGATGGTGAATGTGAGACTTTCAACAATGGTAAGGTATAGAACTAAATGGTACATCCATTATATGTATTTACCAAGTGTATAAGAATAGATGATATATAAATTATATTTTAGTATCTAAACCTTATAGATTAAACTCACCAAGATAAATCTTATTTATGTTATAATCATCTAATGTCATATCATCAAACTTGAATTAATATTTGCCTTCCTCTTATTTAGATTACTTTGTAGTAAATTACCAAAAGTATCAAAACTAATTTATAATTATTTGATTGTTGTATTTTTATTATTCACTATTTTTTGTATAAATGAATATGACTTATCATGTTGTGATTTTTTTAACTAAGCACTTTAGGAAATAAGAGGATCCAATGAATAAGATGGTAACAAGGGTGATATAATAAATGATCTAGGTTTGATAGGTTGTTCGGGAGCAACAACTTGTTTAATGAGGAAAATACGAGGTGGAGGTAGAGGCATAACCAAGAATTAAGAATGTGGAAGTGGTGGGGAAAATTTATGTGTGAATATTTTGGTGACTCAATGGAAGAAGGGACAATGGGAAAAGGAATTGAGCTTGAATTAGAGGCCAAACATTTTTGATTAATGTTATCAATCAATAATGAAGGATCGATATCTTACATGATGTTTTTAATAACATATGAATTAGGCCTCTTGATTTGAAACTTTTGCCTTAGGGGAACACCTTGACATATTTTATTAGGGAGCTTTTCTCTCTTGGGATATTCTTCATCTCCTCATCCACTTTCAACTAAACTAGATTTTCTTATGACAATATCGGTCCCAAAATATTTGATGGATGAAGTATAAGAAGACTATTTCTTCCCTGTTGAACTTATTTAACCTTTTTAATGGCTCCCTAAAGTGTATTACATTAATTTTCTATTATAACAAGTTTTTTATCTTGATAGCATGGTTTGCATGCATTTTTTAATGCCTATCAACTCTCTTATTGACTACTATATTAATGGAATACCTATGAGGTGTACTTTTTCATTCAAAATTTATTCAACAACATTAGTGTCATCATCATCAAAGTCTACCATACACCATTCAATATTGAAATCCTTCATCTATTTTAGGTTCATTCTTAACCAATATATCTTCTTGACTTCAAAGTCATCTTCACAATCCTCCCAATAATTATCAATCTTAGGAATATGACCATAGTTGATACCCAACTTGAGATTCTTCAATAAAAATTAGTTGTTGTCAAAATAAAACCTTCTCATGTGCAACTTAATTAAGAAATATACCATTTATTTATGAATATTTGAGGCATCTCTAGTTGATTTTAAGATAAAGTAACCTAAGCCAATGGGACAGGAGATCCATTTGACATGTTTGACATTACATTACTTATGAACTTCACTCAATTATCTACAAAATTCAATCAAAATTATTTTATCTCTGGGATATATTGGTATTCTAAGAGGGGCACAATCAAATCCTTCGACTCAAATAAATGTGAATTTCAAATATTGAATGAAATTATTCTTATATTTCCCAATGAACAACTACCTCATTAGATATCCTAGCTATAAGGTTTACATCCAATGTTTTGAATAGCATCACATTGAATGCATGATTTACCATCCCAAAATGACTCTTTCCATTCTCATGATTGATTTGAAAAAAAAAATCATATACCAATGGACCTGGAATGTTATACTTCACTTTATCAAGACAAGCCAAGTTGCGAGAGGTATAATTGAGTAGAATAATTATGATGCCATTTAAAATTATAGAGTGGATTCCAACTTAGTTAACTAATGATGTATATTATCACTGATTATTTGGGCCTAACCAATAAACTATTTTACACAACAAATGATGTTGATGAACATACACATACATTTATGAAAAACATTTATCATTTCCTTTCCCATGATGTTGTCTAAGAGTGTGATCATATCTTAAAATTCCTCTTTGAATACAAACCTATTTAAGGTTTTTATAACCTTAGGGATTGGTATTATATTTTTTGATCATTTAAGTCTGATTCAACATGTTTTTAATTTTATTTTGATTATCAATCTATAATTTTTTAGTAATATTATGATTGATTTTTGTAGTTTCACAATGAGGCTCAACACTAAAAGTGATTCATATTGAGACTCCATCCAATTTCAAGACCAATTTATCATTTATAGATCATATGTCTCTTATTTCTAGATTGTATTATTTCACACTTGAGAATTAAATATTCACACTATAAGGATGTTGGAAACACAACCACATGTGCAAACCCATTATCCAAGATCTATTATTTCATAATAGTTATTTTCTAAGCATCCATTCTCTCCCATATTTCATAAATGTTGATATGTGTCATGTTTTAATCATTGAAATTATAATGTCTTTCTCTAGAATGGAAATGGGATCATATCCCATGTATTTGAATTTCATCATTGATGGGGTAGCTCAAAGAATAACAACTTGGGAAAACAAGTTCAATTTTTTGAAAACTAGGATAGGAGAAATAAAATGATGGTGAGAGAGAAAATGGATTGACATGGTAGACATGAAGCTTAACATGGATTATTCAAAATTTGTTTAGATTTTTCTTTTGAGGAATGTAAAAAATCATATTTTGACCATTTATAATAATAAGTTCATGTAATTGTTTTAGTTTAATATGTAGCCAAACAAAAGTATAATAGACAAATATCAAGTTTAGTTTTTATAAAAGGAATTCCCAAGAACTGTTCTTCATTTGTACAAATCCTAGGATAATAATGAGAGTTAATTTTTTTGATGAACCAACATATGATATAAAGCAAGATGTAGCTTGGAGAAGGGCCTAGTATCTCAATATTCTTTGGAACAAGAATTGCTTTGAAATGTATAATATCCTCCATGGTCTTGCATAAAATTTATTTATTCTAGATTAGGGTTTAAAACATGGTATTTATTATATTCCTTGTTGAGGTATGCTTCCATAGTGTGTTCATGGCATTAAGGTTGTCATTGATGTCAAAGGTAGTCAAAGTTCATTGATGTCCCATAGGTGATTTTGAAAAGAGACATGGATTGTGAGAATATGTGAAGAAATAGATGAGCATGTTATATAGGAGGTTTATCATGAGAATGTGTTCTCAGAATGTGTCTATAGTAGTAATAAGGTATCCAAGGGTATGGTACCTAGTAGGCTTGCTTATTAGCCTTGTTTATTGAGCCTTAATCATGGGCATGGTTTGTAAAGGCATAATGATGTTGGTATTGATCTGTATGAGATTGAAGGTGAGTGATTAGTGGTATAACATATTATAAGGTGTTGTAACATTTGAATGAAGTGGAAATTTCATCTATAGTGGTAGAAAGGTCAAGTTTGAGGCTTATCCCTTACATAAGAGACCTAGTATGATGGTATATTATGATACTATTATGATGTCATTTGAAATGTGTATGACCTATTTATAATAATTTAAGAATTTTCCAAGAGAATTCAAGATCCAAAAATGACTGGCAATCATAAACCTAGTGTGCAAAGAGATCTAGTGAGGTCTAATGAGGAGTCAATTTGAGTTTTCAAGGTGTTAGAGCCCATGTGAGCATAGGATGAGGTGTAATAGGTTATTATAAGGATGTGTACCAAGTTTTTGGTCTTTTATTTAAGGATAAGACAATAAATCATGTATTTAGGTCTTAGTTGCATGCAAATTGAAGGTTTTCAATCCCAAGAAGAAAGTCTAGGTGCTCATTCGCATGTGTGATAGTTACATGGGAAGTTGATCCATTTGGGAGAGATGGAAAATGGTCCTAAGAAGGTTTTAAAATTATTTGGAAGTGTTTTTAGGTACATATATTTATGAACATTTTTTAATAATTTAAATTGGTTCAAAACCCTCTTCAAACCCTCATATTGTCCCAATGGTGAAGATATTGCTAGAAAGTGCCCAGAATGGTTTTTTGAGAAATGTTAATTATTTGAAGTGGTATAGGTCTCCTATATTAATAGTAAGGTGTCAGTGGTATTTTATGGAAGTGAGTTTAATATATATAAATATTATTGTTTCTAAATAATTTTATGTTATAGGAAGGGTTGACCAGGTCAACACATACAATGAGAAAAACTAGGCAAGTGTGAGAATGTGTTTAGGATGATTTTAGGTGACTAGGGATGAATAAAAATAGTTTGGTTGTTTTTTTTTAATATCTATACCTATTTTTACCTTGGTTTATAATTATTGATGATACTCAAAGATAGGCTAGAAGGTGTTCATAAAGTGACTTGTCTGTATAAGTCAAGATGGTGAAACTCAGGATAGTGAGAATGGTGTGAAATAAAACATTTGCCATTCAAGAACATTATTATTTTGTTGTATTATTATAGAATGAGGTTTTATTATATTTTAAATTTATTTTATAATCATTATGATTCATTTTTAGGTATTAGAATGTCATGTTTCCTTAACTAGCCCACACGGCATAATAACAACTCTATGTATATAAGTGAGAATGATTGGTTTGAGGATATATACAATAATATTATAAAAATAATTAATTTTATGTTTGTATTTAATACATAAATGACCTATAAATTATTTATATAAGGTGGAGAGATATTTTGAGGAGTTGAATCATGAAATCAAAAGTGGCTTGTCTAACTGTGTTGGCACTGTGAGAGAGAAGCTTGAGAGTTTGGTCTATAAGACCAATGTTTTATGTATAAATAAATGATATATATATATATATATTATATTATGATATATATACATACATATATATATATATATGTATATATATATATATATATGTATATGTATATATATATGTGTGTGTGTGTATATATATATGTATATATATACATACATACATACATATATACAGATATATATATATATATATATATATATATATATATATATATATATATATATATATATATATACAAATATATATACATACATATATATATATGTATATATATATATATATATATATATATATATATATCTGTATATATATATATATGTATATATGTATATATATATATGTATGTATATATATATGTATATGTATATATATATATATCTGTATATATATATATATATATATATGTATATATGTATATATATATGTATATATGTATATATATATGTATATATATATATAGATGTATATATATATATATATGTATGTATATATATATATGTATATATATATGTATGTATATACATATATATATATACATATATATATATATATATGTATCTATGTATATATATATACACACACACACACACACACACACACACACACACATACATATATATATATATATATATATCACAAATAATATATTAATTCATAGTATATGTCAAGGAAGCATCATTTCAAGTACTAAAGCTAGCATTATATATGATTGTGCTTTTGTGCTACAAGTAGTTTCTGAGAGGTCATATTATAGAGGTGATTTTGGAGTGTTTTAATTAGATTTGAAGAATAAAAATAATTCTAATATGTTATAATGTCTATAATTATCATTTTAATTCAATTTTATTCATTTAAAGTTCTCAATATGGTGTGGAGAGTCAAAGTGTCTTTATTGTACTTTGATTGTGTCTAACTAGTCTGAGTGGTCATTTTGCAAGAGTTATTTTGAGGTTTATTTTCATGTTTAGTGAAATTAATTGGATATTATGATTATAATAATTTATTTAATATTATATAAATTTCATTTTTTCATATGGCCATGAGTAAAATTTAACCATATGCTTTAGTTTTGTAAGGCAATTTTTCTAGGTGTGTAAAAGGCTATTGGCGAGTATGCCTAATAGCTTGGTTCAAGGTGTGAAATGAAGATAATGGAATTGGGAAACTAAGGATAAATTATGAGATACATATTAACTTTATATTATAATTTTTTCAATCATTATTAAAGGTAAAATTTGGTCCAATAAGTCTAAGTGTAATGTGTGCCTTAGAGAAGGCCTAATTCCTTTAGGTCTCTATTAAACCTAATAGCATTTTTGTTCCTTAAAGGATATGATAGACATATGGAGTGGTTGTATCACTTGTGTAACACGTATTTTTACCTATTCCAATGATAACTCAAGTTTGTAAAGGGTCTTTTCTGACCAATATGAGTGAAAGGAAGAGTGCGGTATAAAGGCAAGTCCTGATTGGCCTATTTGTGTAAGAAGTAGTATAATGGAATTAAGCAAATAAAAAGGCTCATTGAAAGAGAATAATTAGGTATTTGAGGAAACTCAAAGGATAATATGATCATACATATCTATTTAATATATTTTTTATAGGTGGATGGCCAGGTCAATAGACCTAATAAACCTAGAAGAGGCATGTTGAGTAAGCCTAAAAGGCTGGTTGAGTGAGATTGAAGGGTAAATAGTTAAAACAAAGGAGTTAATATTAATTAAAAGATTATAAATAGGTGTTATAATATGATAAAATATCATAGGTTATTTTTTTTGTGTTAATTTACCTAGGGGTTTGAATCCTCCTTGCAAGATAGAGATTACAGAAGACTAGTTGAGTGGGTGCTTAACTAGGTAGGGGTTGAAGCTCCTTGTGAAGTTGGTGGTTCACTAAAATTTGGATACTAACATTTTAGTAAATTATTCCATGTTTATCCCCCAAGAGGGTTTTCCACATATCTCTTGTTTTTTTTTGTATGCTTGTATAGTTGTTTTCTTATGCATTGATCTTGTATATCAATGAATGCCTTTAGAATGATGAATGGGATTGAATAAACATTGTTATGCAATTGATTCAGCCCCCACCCCCTCTCCCCCCCACCCCCCCCCCCCCCCCCCCCCTTGCCCCGCCCTCTATTATAATATAATTACAAAAATTTGTATCATAGCTATACCTTTTGAGGAGTCTTGATATCCTACATGTGATCTTAATTAGCATGAAGTATGATGAGGACAATGTTCATTTTGTTTGCAATGATGGTGCTTGCAGAGTTTTCTAAATAGTTGAAAAGATGTCAAAGTTACTATTTGGTAGCTTGGGAGGACTATATATAATTTGATTCAAATATCAAACCCAATATTGAAATTATATAAGGACACGAAAGGCATATTGAGAAGTACAGGTGAAGGCATTCCATGGTGGTATACTTGGTTAGGTAGCATGGTAGAAGGAAGATGTTGCTTGGTTTAGGTGTTCAATCAAATTGAGATTGCAAAATATTTTTTTAACATTGATAGAAGATGATATGAATTGATCTATATCATCACAAATATATCTAAAAGTTAAGGATGAGTTGGTCATCAAGATAAAGAAACTGATTTGATTCCTTGAAGCTATCATAGGTGACCAATGGTTTGAGTAGAAAGTCTGAGTATGTTGTTGAGACCTAGTTGATGTTTTTTTGAGGCTTCATGAAGTTTAAAGGTGTGAGAATGCATTAATATGTACATAATTTTTAATCATATACACTTTGGGGTAACCAGACCCAATAGAGAATCTCATTTGAATTGTAAGCATAAATGTTTTTGAAAGACCTTAATAGTTGACTAAATGCTTTGGGAAAGAAGGTGGTTAACTGAGCTATATTGTGAATTTTTCTATTTGCATAATGAATCTGAGTCATGATGGTTTGAGAAACATTAATAGGAATTAAAATTAATCATTTATTCTAATAAATCACAAGAGACATGATGAAAGGACTGTAACAATATGTTGAAGATGATCATTCATGTAGCTTGACATGAAGATGATCTAGGCCTAAGAAGATAAGATAGTGATTGTATTCTTAAGGTCTTTGTAAATGGTAGACATGAGTGACTTGTTTAAGTTGTATAGTGATTTTGGTATATTTATGTGATTGATATAAGAGAATACAGGTACTATTTAGGTTATGTTATTCCTATAGGAGCATTTTTCTTGATCAGTTTTGAATGTTATTCCTTTAGAAGTGATGAATGAGATTAAGACTCATGGGATAATGAGATGAGGGTTTTTAGTCTTCTAGTGTCTTTAAACCATAAGATGTTTTCTCATAATGCTATTGACTCTATTATGGCTTATTAGGCTTAGTGTGTTTTTGGTAAGTTGGTTTTAATGTTTCCTTTAGTTGATGACATTATTATGATGCATGTTTGAGCTCATGGTGAGGTCTAAGAAGCAAGACTCAGCATTGTTGATCAAGAGAGTTGTAGATTGGTCTATATGACCAATGACATTAGAGGTAGAGAAATTTGATCATGAGCATCCATGGTCTTATGTTGATCAAATAGTGAAATGACAATTTTTTGGTGTCCTAAAAGTGTTCATATAAGTTTTGAAGATGGTCACTCCTTGTAGCATGATAAGAATCTAGTAAGTATGAATAAGATTCCTATGGTGATCATTGATGTTGTGTTATGGATTAAAATGGTCTCTTAATGTATATGACCTCATAAATTCATAATGGTATGTGGTTTAATGTTGAAAATGACATTAATATGTTCATAGTGTTCTAAAAATGACAAGATTTGAGTGACCATATCAAGTTTGAAACACAAATTTTTGATACATGTGAGGATGGAGATGACCCTGAGGTCTCCATGAGACTTATTGGTAGAATGAGGGATAATAAAGTATTTAAGAGGGTTAAAAAGAGTCCAAGTGAATGCATGAAGTAACTTGAATAATGAGGAGTCTTTAAGGTTGAATCTACATCTTGAGTGTGTTTTGACAATAGCTCTCATAGGTCTGAGGAAGACATATGAGCTTGAGTTTGTAGACCAAAATAAGCTAGTAATCATAAAGAAAGAGGAAGATTGATCTAAGGAGTCTATTTTAAGGTAAGAAAACGAGTTTTTCATCTAGTGAAAATATTTAATTTTTAGTTTCAATTATACATGGAGTTAAGGGGAGATAACTCAAAATGGCTTGAGAAGTATGCATGAACAAAGGGGGAGATTGATAAGCTCTATGAATGGTAAGGTCCAATGATCTATAGTAATGTTGAGAGATGACCTTTTTCATTACTGTCAAAGGGGGAGAAACACTTGAAGGAGAGATATAGCTTGAGGATAAATGAGAATGGTCTATTATGTTAGAGTGTTTTTCCATCAATGACAAAGGGAAAGATTCTTGAGGCATGCTTCCATAGTGTGTTTGTGGCATATTTTTCCATCAATGATGAA
This sequence comes from Torreya grandis, assembly GCA_037957365.1. NCBI lineage: Eukaryota > Viridiplantae > Streptophyta > Pinopsida > Cupressales > Taxaceae > Torreya > Torreya grandis. The sequence continues at coordinate 1,871,737 of JARHVA010003542.1, forward strand.
GGGGAAGATTATTTAGGTATGCTTCTATAGTGTGTTTATGACATTAATGTTGTCACTAATTTCAAAGGTAGTCAAAGGTAATTAATGTCCTAGAGGTGATTTTGAGAAGAGACATGGCTTGTGAGAAGATCTGAAGCAATAGTTGATCATGGTATAAATGAGGTTTATCATGATAATTTGTTTTCAAAATGTCTCTATAGTAGGAAGAAGGTATTTAAGGGTATGACACATAATAGGCTTGCTTATTTGCCTAGTTCCTTGAGCCTTAATCATAGACATGGTTTGTAAAGGCATAGTGATGTTGATATTGATCTATATGAGCTTTAAGGTGAGTGATTATTGGTATAACATATGAAAAGGTGTGGGAACATGTGAGTGAAGTGTAAAGTGCATCTCCAATGGTAGGAAGGTCAATTTTGAGGCCTATAACTTGCATGAAACACCTATTATGATGGTATCTTATGAGTCTAGTATGATATCATTAGACATGTGTATGACCTATTGATTAAAATTTAAGAATTTTCCAAGAGCATTCAAGATCCAAATATGAGTGATAATAATAAACCTAGTACACAAAGAGTCCTAATGAAGTCTAGTGAGGAGTAAATTTGAGTTTTCAAGGTTATATAGCCCATGTGAGCATGGAATGAGGTGTAAAAAATTATTTTAGGGATGTGGACCAAGTTTGAGGTCTTGGATTGAAGGAGAATATAATAAATCATGTCTTTAGGTCTCCTATGCATGAAAATTGAGGGTTTCCAATC
>JARHVA010003542.1:1877500-1940296 GCA_037957365.1 Torreya grandis
ACTAATATAAAAAAAACCTTAATAAAATCCATGACACCTAAAATTAGATATCAAGCTAACTTGAATCAAAACCAAAATATAGAAAACCCTTTTAATCGAAATCTAATCTATTTTGATGACTCTTTTAATTAAGATCAAAATTAAAACCCCTTAATTATGATGATAATGATAGCCTTTAAAATGAGATAAATAATGATGATGAAAGAAATGAAAGAGGCCATGTAGAACATTAAAGAGAGCCTTGATAATGCCACATACTTGTACATGTTTCAAAATGTCATTGAACATTATCCATGCATATATAAAAATTGTTTCAATATTTCAAGGCTAAAATAAATTTTCAACATATCTAAATTTCAAAAATATAATTTCTATGATCTGATTCAATGCCTTTATAACTTATTTGAACCTTTGAAATATCTTTCTACATATATCTAAAAGCTTCAAAAACTATTCAAACTTGTTAGCCATATTGAAGGCACTCTTTTTTGTTTGTAATTATTATGAGTTTTCACCTACTATAAAATCAATTTGAATTCATTGAAGGTGGTATATGAACTTAAAGGATACCGATGATATCTTGGATAAGGACTCTTAGAGTGACTACAAACTTGCACTAGCCTAGGTGCCACATGTATTAAATTGTAAACTTGAATGGATACTTTAACAATTGATATCATCTCATAGACTACATGGAAATCTATTGTAACTATTCTCAAGTTGTTATTGTTATTTAATGCCATTTAGGATTTGAAAATAGTTTTAAACATTATTGAGCACATTTTAGAGATCACCACTTGTTATCATCTAAAATAAAATTTTGAAAACTTTCAAAGGCTAATTATAAATTAAATGAATAATTTTTAATTAATTTAGAACTATTCAAACTTCATTTACTAATTATAAATCATTGAAAAACTCTTTTAAATCAGAAAATATCATTCCATGGTGAGAAATCTAGTTACAACCTATAGAATGGTGGCTTTAAAGAGTTGTTAAGTTTTTGAAAAATTATCTATTCACTTGGAGTCAGTTGTCATGCTTTTATGAAGTCATTATAACAAAATATAAACTCCCAAAAAATTGAAAATTATCACTTACAATGAGTCATATTGAACATGCTAAGATGTACTCAAGATTTGAAGGCAAATTAGATTGCATGAAATCTATTTTAAACCAATAACAAGCCATTCTTGGGATTTAAATATGTGGATAAGAATTAAAAAGAGTTTGATTTTTTTTATAAATATATCTAGGTTTTATTAAAAACATTTTGAAAAATCAAAATACCATTGAGACTTAGGCCTTGTAAATCACTTACATTTAGAGAAAATTTCATTAATTGTTAAGTGTTTTTAATGATATTTGTTATCACGTAGATTTTTCACCCATTTGTATTTATAGTATTATGTGTAGCATGAGTTACAACACATGGAAAATATAATGACACAATGGGATCACCTCCAAGCTATGGAACCTTGTTGAATTGAGGTGAACCTCTGATGATGTCTGTCTTCCTTTCACTAAGCTTAATGCAACTTATATATGACTAATTCATGTCAAATTATTGCCTCTTAGTGATATTTCTCCTAACTAGGGTTTGAATTATGAGGAGAAGAGTTTTATAATGGATTTTAAAACTATAAAAATGGTGATTGCATCAAATAGTATAGTGTAAATTAATGCTTACTTTATTTGAACACAAATGAATATTCAATATGCTGAGTTTATTAAAGTACAATCTTTCACAGATATGAGATCAAAGGTAATATGGAATCTTTATCCAATAAGGAACAAATTTCTTTATTTTTTATTAAAAAGCTTTTATAAGGGCATAAATAATACCATATATGAATATATATTACTAAAACAAGAATCTTCTCATTCACAAACTTGATAAATAGATGTACATACACAAATAAGACACAACACAAGGAAGGCAAAACTTCAGTCTATTATATTTCTCTAGGTTATATAATGTAGATCAATTATTCAAAGGTAGAATATTTTCTCTAACAACAAAAATATAAATGAGATATGATAGGGTACCCATATTTATACAAATATACTCCCTTGAAAGAGAGTAAGTTAACAAAACCTTACGCTTAGTTACAAAGCAAGAAAATATATGAAACTTCATGTAAACATCCTCTTCTTCAACTTGGAATGGCATCCTTATTGGAGTAGATGGCTTGAAAATAATCATGTAATTGTTGTGTGCTTCAACAAGTGGTGAAAGAGTAGATAAATCCATTGAAATCTTCTAATCAAACCCTTTCTTCCTTGAGTTGTGCTACTGTTATCTCTCCCAAGGCATGAGGTGCCAAAATGAATCATTACTTGGTAATTAGTGAATGATTTTATATATCTTAGGTTATAACTTGGAAAACCTAATTTTTAATTTGAATTGAAGATTTTTACAACCTTTTAAGTCATTCAACTTGACAAAAGGGAATTGTAAATTACAACATGAGTTTTTTCAAGTGAAGCAATTCAAACTTTGTTAGAAGCAAAAGTGCAAATTAGAAGTTTGTATTTTACAACTAAAGCTTGTCAAAAAAATACTTGAAAATTATAAGTGGCTCTTTCTCAAAAAGATTTGTCAACATGATAGTTAAAATTTGTAACTTGTAACTTTAAAATATATCTTTCAACAAAGAATGTAATTTATAGAATGTTTTTTTATAAGTAATTGAAAAAATTAGTCCACAACCATGACCTCTAAAGATTCCTTATCTTTTTCTAATTGTATATTCTCAATGTAAGCATAAAATCTACTAAAGATACCTTTAAGGCATTCTTCATCAGGGCCAAAGGTGTAAATATTTTTGATCTCATATTATTTTATTACTTCAAAAAATTACCTAGATGTAGATATGTAGACTTGAGTGTCTTTTCCCATCTAATATAGTGTATTGTGACACATAATGAATCAATGGATGGAACTCAAGTTGAAATTTGTATCCATTACTGATTCTATCTTGACTACCCATTTGAATTTGTCTTAAATCTATTAAACTAGAAGGGGTTGATCTTGGTGATTTGTTGTTTCACATGAAAATTTACCAAGTGAATCTTCAATGTCATAAATTGTATCTATGGCCTTGTCACATGTATTTTTGGCCTTATTAATACTCTTAGTTACTATCTTGATTCTAAAATGGGCTACCCTATCCATCTCTTCATGCTCTATAGAACTCTTTAATATCTTTTTTGATATGAGGGTGTTAGTCTCAATTAGGTCAATAGCCTATAATTTTGGAAAGAATATGTTCAGTCTTTCAATCTCTTCCACATATTTGCTTATCTCTGCTTTCAGAGATGCATGATCATCTTTCAAATTATTATAAATTTCCCTTTCTATATCTATTATTTTATTTTGTTTCATTGTTAGCTCATCTGACCAGTCTTTTATGGCCCTTCTCATGGTACCAATCTCTATCATTGTCTCAAATGTTTCTTTGTCATGGAATTGGGAAAGAGATTGAATTGGTTGGGCTACTGGCTTGATGAATTTCCTCAAGGTAGGTTTTAATTAATAAACTTTATTTTTGATTTCATATTTAGTGATCTTGTCACTATCCATTTTCTCAATAAGAGAACTAATAATTAACTGAACATCATGTTTTATTCCTTCTCTTATCGAATGACCTAGGTGCACTTTAGATATTTGATAATCCCCCACCACTAGATCTTCCTTTTATTTATCTACCGGGGGAACTAATATTTCCACATATCTCTCCCCTATTGCATCATATGATATTTAGCATATAGTCTTAGGGCTTACCTTTGGTCATTTGGATACCTCTAAAATACCAAAGCCTAATGTGTTGGGAGACACCATTTGTTTCCTTTTATTTGCTATTGATTGTGCTAGGTAACTTGCAGTGGAAACCTATGAATATGTAGCTAAAGTATGTACTATCATATTTGAATTTATAGTTTAAGCTAATATACTAGTGGTTACTATGACAATTGATTTATTTGTCACTAATATTACTACTGAATCCTCAATTAATGATCTAGATATCTCTTTCCCATTTGTGGGTTGAGCAACCACAGTTGTATCAGTGGGTCCTTTTATCTATACCTCCTTGGTGAGGGTTGTGGTTACTATGGGAATGGAATGAATAGGTAATTTAATGGGTGAATTTGGTATAGATATGCTTATTAGGGGTGTAGAATCTAGGAGTGACATTAGTGGAAAGGTAGGCATGGGTAGTTGGAATAGGGGAACCTATGGAAGGGTGGAATCCAAAGAAATAAATGAATCAATCAATGTGGTGGGAAAACGTTGAGTGGATGAAATGGGAAGTATGATGGAAGATGAAACCAAATATGTATTTGTTTTAGTGGTTGGGATGGCTAGTGGGATTACAGTCAGGAGGTTGAGTCTATAGCCATATACTACTGGGTGGTATTAGTGATTAATGGAGTGGTAGTGGATATTGGGGATGATGTGGAAGTGATTGTAGAAGAGGGAGTTAAAGGTGGAGTTTGAGTATCTAAATGTGTTGATTGGATTATTGCCAAGGGAGTCACTTGCATAGGTGTGGTAGATGAAGGTGTAGTTACTTACATTTTTGGGTTGGTGGAGATAGGAGGAGTAACTTCTTGAGATGACTGGGAAGTGGAGATAGGAGGAGGGAGTGTTGTCACTCATTAAATAGTGGAGACATGAGGGGGGACTATTTGTGATAGTTGAATAGTAGTTATGTTCTATATATAATTTGACATTGGTTGATCCATTAGCTTTATTTTTATCTCTTAGATATTGGAAGGTCACCTTTTGTCCTTCTATTTTAACTTCCACTTATGAAACATAATTGGCCTATCTGCTTGGTCTACTTAGGTTCCACTACTAGGATCCTCTACTATTATTACCACACCCTTCTCATTTACTTATCTCAACTTATCATTGATACTCAGGGTCTCTTTGGCTATCTTGTCTCTTTTTTCCTTAACCAATTCATTATTATGTTTATAACCTGGGTGGTCCTATCCATTGATGAGGAGGATTCAAGCATAGACCACATGACTAGTAGAAAATGTGACTCATCATCTTTCAAATCCTTAGGGATTAATGACATGTTATAGGTTTTCACTTTTTCCAAGGTCATTCTAGAATAATCTCTCAAACTTACTTCATCTTACATATCAACTTAGTAATCTTCATAAAAAGGAATGTGGGAATATGTGGTGACACTCATGATACTGGTAATATGGCCAATCACATCATAGAATGGCCTTACATTGAGAGCTCTTAAGGTCATTTAAATCATTTTGGCATCTACACATTTGTATTTTGATAGGGAAGGGTAGGTGTATCTTCCTATACTGATAAGGAAGTGAATCCTTACCTTATGCTTGCTTGATAGGAACTTGTGGGTTTCCACAAGTTGCCTCATAAGTTTCATTAGGGCCCATTTGTTGCTTACATACCTAGGAAGGGTGTAATTACACCCACTAAAACCACCAACTTTGATGTACGAATATGCTAGGAATTAAATGAAATATGACCTCCAATCTGTGATTTTAAATGTTGTAGCATTGAAAAATATTCTCCTTCCTATCTCCTTTTCAAACATAATTATGATGTAATATATGAAAGAATTATTGACCCTTCTAAAATGTTTTTTGCTTTCCTCAAAGGTGAGCTCAGGGTAGAATTTAAATACCTTTTTAAATTAATCATACACTATATTCAATCTTGGGAATGCCCTCCCTTTTGTGAATACATATACCAAGATGAGGTCATATAAAACTTTCCTATAGTTTGGACTTCCATCAACTATTTATGAATGGATTTAGAAATCAATAGGGCCTAGTGGATGTACTATTTATTTTAATGGAGTACCCCTATATATTGGTACATCCAATCCTGATAATTCTTCGCATCTAGGTTCTATATACACATATTTTCAATATTTTATCAATTATTGATGTTCTTTATCTTTTAAAAACCCATCAAGTCTCAATCTATCTAATTGTATACCCTAAGGGGTGCACTAGGAAAGGGGTGGGTAGACCATTGGTGCTTTATAGGATTGTTGTCCCTTTTTCCACTTGTTATCTGCACAGTCATTTCCTAAAAACCATTCCCCTAAGCTTGTTCTTCTCTTTTTCACACTCATCCAATATTTTACCACCTTTTGTACCCCTTTTTACTAAGCTAAAACCCCTTTATATAATTTATATGAATAGGTTTATTAGGTCAACCTTATACTCTTATTAGTTAAACTCATTTAGGTTCTAGGTTGGCTCTTATTTGACCTATTCCATGATCTAGTGAGTTTTTATCAGTAATGATACTAGCTTGACTAGGTCGACCCTATCAGCCAAACCTTTTAATATATACACAATCAATTTGCCATTATTTAGAAAAGAGAAGAAGAATTAAGAGCTATTTTACATATACTTATCCATCATTCTACTTGAGGAACAAGTTTAGGGTCTCATACTTTATTTAGAGATATAGATATTGTCTTGTGGAGAAGTATTTTGGATGTATTAATAGGTTGTGTAGCCTAGATCTAAGTTATCCTTATCATCCTTACATAACACAATACTCTATTACAAAGTACCTTGGCAAAGGGAGAGGTTCATATTCAAAGTTAAGTATTCCTAATTTTTTTCCTCCTTCATAAGAGTAGATAGATATGCAGTTGCACTTCTCTTATATGTATTAGGATTCCATATACATTGACATGAGTATATGTATTCTATTTTTTCCACAAGATTTGGTGATAACTATATTATATTTATTTTATTTACTTGTTATTAGTATAGTGAATATGAAAACATAGGACCGAGGGTTATTGCATAGTTTTACTTGACTAGAGGCTTTGAAACCCTCCCTAATGATATTATTTTTAATAAGATATCCCCTAATTAATTTTAGTGGATCCCTATTGGTCAAGTTCATGATTATTTAATGTATCTCAAATTGAAAGTGTAAGTAAGATCTATATTCTCTGAGATAGGATTGATTTGTAGATATGATGCATTTCTAATTGCATATATTCTAGTGAACTCAATGTGAATCTAACTCTTATAGGTTTTATTTCACATTTTTCATTTACATCATTTTATTTATTATTTTTATATATTTGTGATACTAGGTCGACAAGGTTGATATAGTTTCTAAATTTTTTGCATAAGTTTAACACACAATCACATGAAAATGACTCTATTCTTTTTGTGTAGGTATTTATCAGATATAGGCTACTAGATCAAACATGTCAACACAATACTCTTATTCACTTCCAGATAATAGACTATGTTGAATAGGTTGACTTAGTCTCTTATTTAGATTCAGAACAACAAAATAGATTGACTAGGTTGGTATATTCATCTTAATAAGTTTTAGCAAATAGGGAATTATAGAATTAGGTTGACTGAATCAACATAGTTGGTAGAACTTATAAGTAACATTCAAGGCACTTCATTAGAAATTTCATAATCTTCAGCATCTTCCAACTCACTAAGGTTATTTCCTTTCTCTATATTTCAATTTAGTTTTTCATTAAAGTTATATTTTTCATAAATTTGCAGTCTTTAAAACTACAATCTTATAACAAAGTAAGTTGACCTAGTTGATCTAATTCTGTAGTCTATTTTCTATCTGAAAGACTAGGTTGACTTGGTTAACTTAATTCTTAATGAATCTTGCTTCTAAAATACATTAGTGACCCTTTCAACTCTATTTTATAATGTTTACATATAGTGTCATCTAAATTGACTCTATACCATACTTAAATTGGGAATTAACAACTATATGCTAGTAATTAATTCACATATTCATTTTTAGCTATTTTTATGCTTAGAGTAGCTGACATAGTCTAATTAGTTATTTTTTAAATATACCATTTATTTAAACTATTTTATCTATCTTTCACACACTACCAAATCACATAATTTCAAAAAGCATTTAAACATTTGTCTACCCAAGGCCTACCTACTTGGATTTCATCAACAAGGGGGAAGCTAACTTGGTTTTATGGATAACTATAAACATGTGGTTAATGGTATATATTGGAAAAGTAATTGATACCCTTATCACCTATGGGATTGTGAAGTGAGGGGGTAGGCCCAAAACCAAGCTAGTACCATTGCCAACATACTTCCCTTTTAGCCTAAATGTCCTAAACCCATATATAGATTGCTTTTTAGTTCCCTAATTTCATCCAACTTCTTTATCACTCTTAAAATAATACTTTATAATAATATAAAAACATTAGTATGACCATTTATCTAGCATTTTATTTTTATTTGACTTGCTCTTTTCTCATTGTGTGTTATATTTAAAAAACTTGAAATGGCTAGCATTGGTGTAAGGTTTTATGTTGTGTGTCTCAATTGGGATCATTTTCATTGACCCAATTGATAAGGTGTTTGATTTAATTTCTTTCTTTAAATTACATTTCATAATTTTTTTCCATGTTTTAAATACCTTGTAATTTTGTTCAATAGTCGATTATAAACTTTTTATTTCCCCTACCTATAGTACTAAGTTGACTTGGTCAACCTAATACTCATTTATGATTATCAAGATACACTATTAAGTTGACTTGGTCAACTTTATATCCTTATCAGTATGTTCTCTATCTTAGGTTACATTACTAAGTAAAACCTATCAATTTTATATCCTTATTAGCTCAAGTTTCTTACCCTATTTTCAATATTAGGTCAACCCAATCAACTATGTACTCTTACATATCCTTTTCTATCTCCTTGATTGTGTATTAACTTTTCCTTATCCAATCTCTATCCTTCATCATGAAATTCATGTTTGAAGACAACAGTAAATTGAATTTAATGGATATGATGACTCTTACTAACCCTAATAGGTTCTCCCATAAGCATCTTCTGGCTCCTATCCTAGATGAAAGTAATTTTCATATAGTCACTCACACTACAAACTATGGGACCCCTTCTCAATCCTCTCTTATCACTTAAAGATCAACCCAAATTATAGTATACACCATAAATTCTCTTTTTAATCAATGAGTCTCCTCAACATCAAGGAAAGTATCCTTCTATTATCTACCATCTCATGATAAGTGGTCAAATTGAGGAACCCCATTCACCTTGTCCCACATTATTACATGGATTTGGGGATACTATCTTCTTTTCTTCTCAACCTCTTCCCTCTATTTTGACCCCTTCTCATAACATGACTTCCTCTTCTTTTATTTCCTCTACCTCTATGCCTAGTATCTCTACTAACATGGTCTATTAGGCCTCTTCCAAGACCCACTCTTCTCAATTCCTCCATTAGTGCATCATTTTCTACCCATGGTAATCATGCATCTAGTACTACTTCTTCTTATCCCTCTACTATTCCATATTTTTCACATAATCAAATTATGCCACTATTACCTCACTTATTGATAATTATTATCAAGCTCCTAATAGCACTCATATTGGTAGGCAAACCATTACTACCAACTCCAATGCTTCAAAAAACAATACAATTCAAACCATCAACTCCTATTACAAACTCTTAAATCAAATTAATGATTTTCAAGATAACAATGCAAATCAAATGATGAAAATGCAAAATCACCTTATCTATCTTCAAACCAACCCTTAATAGATGCCATGGGGCACGCATAACCAAAATGTTCCCCCACCACTTCTTCAAGATTCCCATGGTAATCATATCACTCAACCTCCTCTTGTTAATAAGATAATCAATCATGTTCAAAATGAACCTCTTACATCTCAAATTTCTAATATTGATATAGGAGGTATCACCCCTACCACTTCTTACAATGGGTCAACTAATTTTACTCTTCATTTAAAAACATTAGGAAATCTATATAAAGATAGGTCAAATTAAATAACTTTGCCACTATCAAGCTATTATATAAAACCCTCACATGTGATGCTTTAGATTGGTATAACCATTTCAAATCTCATTCTATTACTAGTTTGGAAGATTTAGTCAATCCTCTAGTCCAAGAGTTCCAAAGTAGTAATCTCCTTGAGAATACCTTAGCCTATTTTATCAATTATAAATAACTTGAGACAGAAATTACACAAGATTTCATTAAATAATGGAATACCTTGTCTAATAAATGTGAACATAATATGGTAGATGATAACATATTTCATCTCTTTACTAATGCTCTTTTTCCCAAGTTGTAATATTGGGTTCAGGATCTTTCTCCATGTACTTTAGAGGAGGATATTAACCAAGATAAGCATCAATATTTCCTTATGAATCAATTCAAGCCATCCCAACCTCCTATGGGTACTCACATGTTACTCAATAATAAGAATCGTCATGCTACCAATGATGGTATCACTGAATCTTATGATACCATTCATATTATTCAAGCTATTTTTCCCAACCAAACTTTGGAAAAAGCATCCCCTCTTAACCACATTACCAATCCTCATTTATGTTCAGATAATAACATCAATGTTCACAAACCTTTATCCCTAGATGAATTACAAAATCATTTACCAAGGCCTCTATAATTATAACTTGTTCCCACTCATCCCATGAAATCTTGGTATGATCCCAATAAATTTGTTGGTTTTATGCTAGTTGGGGTAATTCTCATGAGATTTGTAAGTATCTTCATAATTTGTCTATATATTTCCTTTTTGGTCCTAATTTTGACCATAATTTTATCATTCGTCAATGCATAAGCCTATGACATTGATTTCAAAGCCCATAAAACACAAACTAAATCTTAATCCTTAAATCAAGCTAATGATAGTCACCAAGATAACCAAGGCAAGCCCACACATTCTACCAATCATGATGATAGTCTTCTTGACCCAACCCAACTCTTGAATAGAATGTGGTCAATATGACTAATATGTGAAGGGTGGTTACTTGCATTGATCCTCAACCCATCTACACAACTCCATCGTCTCACACATTTCATGTTATCCAAGATTCTTCTCCAAATCACTTAAATGAGTTGGGTTAAGATGACTTTATATATTTTGATGAACTAATTCCAACACCTCCCTTGGATAACACTTCTCATACTATTTCTACCATTCCTCCAGCTTCTTTACCTATCACTAATGATACTCAAACTTTTATCAACACTTATTTTAACAATTCTCAAACCATACCCAAATCAACTGTTCCATCTTCTCAACATAATATACAATCTTATCCTCTAATTAAACCCTCTACCTCCTATCATCATAAATTTACATGCACTTCACCTCCTCCTTCTGAGGACCTCCTTCAACATTGTGCACATTTTTCTAAAAATATTCTTATTGGTTATGATGAATGGGATCCTATAATGGAACTCACTAATATCCCATCTCAGATCCCATTTCCCAAAATTATGCATACCTCTCCACATCATCATAACCATCTTATGCATTTTTTGTTCAAAATAAAAATCTCTTGTCCTCTCCTAGTAGGACACAAAGCCACCTTATCTTGATTAGAAGATAACATATTACAATAATGTGAATAGATGTATATACATGTTGATGAAACAATGAACACTTATCTTTCCCTTAAATTCCCTATTGCTTTTATGATCCTTGTTGAGATTCAGATTTGTGTGGATGATCCTCCTCTATTTATCAGTGTCCAAATTGGTGATATCTAAATCAAGAATGCCTTGATTGATGAGGCTTCCATCACTTATGTTTCTTCTCTTGATTTTATTAAAACCCTTGGATATTTTTAATTCAATCTTAAGTCTACTTGCAACACATGTCAAGGTTATGATTGAAGGCAAATGCTTCCTTTAGGTTGTATGTAGCTCCCTATTACACTCACACCTATCATAATTTATGTGAAGGTTATGATATTCAACTTTCCTCTCTCTTATAACATTTTTATTGGTAGGCCATGGACTCATTTCATGAGAGAAATTTCCTCTTTTGCTTGCCAATCCATCAAATTTCCTCACAATGGAGACATCCACAAGATTCAAGGTGAAACCAATCCTTAAAACTTAAATCAATTCCAATATTGTGGTGTATTTAAGATTCCCACCCTTGAACCTTTACCAAGCATTTCATTTCATGAATCTCAATGATTTAAATTTCCTATCAATTATATCTAAGGTTGTAATGGTCATCTTGAACTCATTGAGAATATGCCCCCTAACCTCCTAGATTTTGATGATGATGATCATGATGAGATCAATCTCAAGATTAAAACTTCTAATATCTCACCTCATCTCATCTCTTAATTTCCTACTTATTTTCAACCTCATTCTTTTCAACCACCTTGTTATGACATCCCCATTGTCTTAACTAAGACTTGAAATTCCATTCATCACACCACATCAGATGCCAAGGTGATCCCTACCTACACCATTAATATTTATACACCTGATTATGATGATGGTTATACCTTATAAGATCCATTTTTATGAGGTCTTGTGTAGGCCTGAGATGTTAAGATTATTCATTACCATTATTTTTTGATTCAATATTTTATTATATCTTCCCATATTCCATCCTATACCATTCCTAATTTTAGTATTTTTACTCTTTATCATAGGGTAGAGATGGTACAGACAAATCTAGTTTCTAAAGAACCTTCTAGGATTATGCTTATGGATCATGCTATGACTAGTCCTTATAGCTTTTATAGATACCATGACCCATCTAGCTTATTTATCCTTAAGATGTATATGACTATCCTTCAGCCTTTTGTACACCTTGACCCTCACTTAAAAAATCCCAATTTGGATCCCATTCTAGCTCCCTCTATACCTAAGTCTCTTCTTATTTTTGATCTTATTTCTCATTAAGTTAATCTTTGTCTAATAGCTCCACCAACCCCACCTTCTCTTGGTGATGGTTTTATCCCTTTACCGTAGCTAGCTCCTTCACCCACTAAATGGGTTGATCAGCTTTATTGTGACATTCATAAAGTTGTTGGTCACTGGACTAGATATTGTTCCCTATACCCAACACTTTTAGTTTTTATTTCCCCTGTCTTATGAGTACACATACAAAGACTACTCATAGACATATTAGTTACCTCCATGACACAAATAACCATTCATCCATGAATTATCACAAGTTGTGATAATGTATCGACATCTTTTGTCTCACCACTCCTCAGCCCTCAAATAAGGCTATACCTCCCCCAAAATTATTCCTTTAGTATCTTTCTAAGTATATAGAGGTATATTATCTCTGGCACTAATGTGTCACACATCACACTAATCATTGATGCATCCTTCAATAACATCTTAAGGATCACCTCCTAACTATTATTACACATTCTACCATTCCTCCCATATGTCATTATCTCAAGAAGGCTCCCCCTTCTTCCCCCATGATTCCACTTCCTATGGTTCCATCTCCACCTATGGTCCCTTCTCCACCTACTATTACTCCACTTGTGAATCCCTCACCCATGTACCTTCCCTCACTTATGGGTCTTTTTCCACCCATGAGTCCCTCACTCGTGGTACCTTCCCCATCGATGATCCCTTCATCTCCCATAGAAACCATTCCCATGCATTCTCTTGAGAATACCCTATACAATATCCATCATTATCATGATCCTTCAAGCATTCATACATTTTCCATTGAGGATATTTGATGTGAAGGATTTTCTCACCTTTCACTAAATATAGATGAAACATTAATTATAGTTCACATTCAACTTCATAGAGACTTATTAGATATTATGGATAATGTGTATGGATAAATACATTAGTAATTGTGAACACATGCATGGTGTTATTACATTTTTATTTGGATTGGACATGTGATCCAAATTTACATTTATATATTTTATATCATTTGATAGTGTGTCAAATTCTTATCTATCTTACATGGTGACTTTTGTTTCACATTACATGTTGCTTATTATGCCATTATGTTCTTTTATGGATTTATTTTTCATCATTACATTCTCTTCTTCCTGAGTTCATTTTATTATAACTCCCTTTTTATTTTTCATGATTATTTTCTATCTTATCTCTATAAACATAGATAATTTTTATTATGGCATGGTTATACAAACATTGTTTCCTTTAGTCGTTCCTTATTTACCATGTAATTAGTTAGCAAAAAATTCATTTCATTATAATCTCATTTTTACAAGTCCATTCTAGACCTCCCCTTCTTCCCCTTTATTCCCTTTCAAAAAATAAGCATACATATGGTTGAGACTTGAGATAACATGTTAGTTCATCATTAAGCCTTAATGTTCTAGTCAGTCATATCTTTAGATACTTAGCTTCCTTTAGCCTAAGCCTAAATCTCATTCATGTGATTCAATCTATCTCTCATGATTGGTAATTCCAAGTCCATATGGAGGAGGAATTTTAAAAGACATAAAACATTCAAATTCCAAATCATTTAATAGAAGGCAATGATCTAAAAGGCAACATTTAAAATTCTCAAAAGTCAAATCACACTAAAAGATGTGATTCTAAGCACATATCCTTTGTTTAATCAAATCTCAAACTCCATAGTTTACCTCACAATATATCCAAGGTCCATTAAGGTGTGGTATGATAGTAGATTAGAAAAGGAGAATAAAAAATTCTTTTAGTGATACCTAGTTTCTCACACAAGTACCCAATCTTCACAGTAGACCAATGGCTCTATAAGGGGTCTTAAGGAATAGGGAACACATTATGGGAAGTTAGGTACATTTTAATTTCATATTAAAAGAAACAACATGAGTTGATTTAGTATCACACTTATTTGCTTATACAACTTTGTGTCTATAGCAAATATGTATCCTTTTTATATTGATGGTCACTAGTCACTTAGTGTCTTCTCATATCCATAGTGTGCCTCATGTCTTATAAGGTATTCTCATATGGTGCCCACGTTATGATTTTTACATTCCCTTTTTTAATCCCTATGATCCTAATATTTCCCCTCGAGAAATATTATGTTTTTCACTGATCACTCCCTTAGGGATTTCATTTGTGAGTTGCATTGTAAGGCCACGGATAGGACCTAACCTTCCTAAAAAATTACCAAATTTTTATATTACCATTACAAACATCCATTTGCACTATATTTTACCATTAATTCCACCTCATTGGTTTTCCCTTTGTGAGTTGTAGTGTAATACCATGGTAGGACTTGACCTTCCTCACAAATTTTTCTAATATCTAAGTCACAACAAAATTACATGTGTCAAATATGAGATAAGATGTGATTGATTATGATTTCCAAATCACTGACATGGTTCCCATATTGATTTAATATGTTTTATGATTATTTCATTAATCTTTCACTTTTATCTTCTTATTTTCTGATTGCATGTAAGAATCCACCCATTTTATGAGTTTTTAATACTTCCCATCTTGAATTAGTGTGATTAATTTAAGACAATTTTGCCAATTTTTTTTCTCTTTTATACTTCCCAATGTGATTTAGTATTATTGATTGACTTAATTGATTTTTTTTAATAAAATTATTCTTTCACATGATTTCCACTTTGTTACATTATTTTCACACTTCTCAACATGACTTAGTGTGATTTAACTTGTTTTAATTTGGTCTCACTCTTTTTCATGGTTTAAAAACAAATTTTTATCCTCTTGTTTACCACTCTTTGGTTTCCTATACTTAGTCATATTATTGTTATTACACATTTCTCAACATGAAATAGTGTGTATTTCATTTTTTTTATTAATTATACTTTTCCAATTCTTTTTCACCTATTTCTTTTTAACCACGCATGTGTCCTACATAATTATATAAAAGAAAACACAACACATATATTTTCTATAGTATATGCACCAAAAGAAATACTTGTGATAGAAATAAATGTATCCATCCATTCACAACCACATTCATAATAAAAACACATAAGATCAACATCTAATTATCAAAATAAGATATATATATATATATATATATATATATATATATATATATATATATATATATATATATATATATATATCATGTGTTTTTTACATAAAGTACAAAAATACATTGCTCTATCACTAAGGTTGGGCTCTACCATGTCTATCTTGTGGCCTAGCCATTGCCTTGGATATTACCCTCTTAATAGTACACTATAAAGAGGATGTTTGAGATATCAAGCCTAATACCTATCCCTATAGGTTGGCCACCTAGTCATGTACCTATCCTAGATTAATAGTGGTATCCAAATGCATGGATATTTCTTGAGCCAAAACTTGCCATGCTTGTGCCTATCCCACTCCCACCCCTACCAGTGGTTATATCCCATTTTTATATGCCTATAATTTTCTCATAACCTCTCTTGTTAGTCTGAACTAACTCATCTAAGCTGGGGAAGATGGTACCATGGGATCATCTAATGTATTAGGGTCATATGGCATCAACATCCCATCTAGAATATCATGGAGTGATCCACTCATCATGGATCCACATTTAGCCTCCTCCTTGTCTACAAGATCTATAAAACTCACACCAAATAGGCATTATATCATAGATATTCTTAAAATATATCTATAATCTATCAATCAAATATTATAAAAATAGTATTCTATTTTCAAAGCTTAAATAAATTTTAACCATTTATTACCTATTCTAGTGTTACCAAGAACTACCTCCATGTCTGCTTGTTTTCTAAGCAAGGTCTCTCCATTAGCTCATCCCTTAAGTACCTTGTTCATGAGATGCCTCTCAATAAAATAAAACCCTAGGTCACCAATCATACATGTCTTAAGCCTCACCTTAGTGGTGCCTCTATACATCAGCCTTACCTTAGGCCGATTGAGAGGTCATCTTAGATGACCACCCTCTAGGCTTTCTCTTACCACTAACATCTTTGTTAGTGGTGTGACTAAGGTATTCACCACTCCTCTTACTATGGTGTTAGTTATGGTACCTATGGTACTCTTACATCCATGTCCATATCCTCTCTAGTTGTTAGCCATTATGTTCGACATATCCATGGTCTCTCATGTTGCGATTTGATCTCTAGTCTCATGACTAGTGGTATTCCTCTTCTCCTCCTAAAATATCTCACATGTTGAGCCCAAAATATGGGCATAAATATATTATTTATTAGGTGATGGATTCTAAACTATCTTGGAGGAGTGATAGTAGATGCATCTCTACCCACTAGGTAGAGTGGCCTGTGATCCACACTTATGCTAACTCTAGCACCATTGTCACCCAACTCAGCCAAACTATCACAATGTGTGGATAAGGATACCACATGATCTCTCTCTGTATGATATTATATAGTACTAGCACATGGGGCATGGCCTATTCCACCTAATCCTATCTCCATCTTAACACCTAAGGTAACTGATTATCAACCACATGGGGCAACCTAGCTAATAAATACATTAGGAACTTCTCATATATTTAGGAACTCAATAATACAACTAGAACCATGGTATTATTCCCTTTGGATAACATCCCATACATATCATGCGTGAGATGAACCCAAATGACATAACCTAAGTCATAGAGTACCCCTACTCCAATATCAACTGACACAAGGCTATCACATACAATGGTACCTTCTCATCTAAATAATGACATAGCATTAATGTTATCACAAGTCCTATCATATCCTTCTATATATTCAAAATTTGGGTAATATAGACATCAAATAGACTCACCTTCCGTCTTAGGTAAATCCTATCTGAGCATATTACACATAGAGATAATGCTCACCTCTCTTCTTGATCATCTAATATCCTTGTGATCACTGGCATCCCCTATAAGAAGTCTAAATAAATCATGGACATCCTCTAATGTGATACCAAACTATATGTTATCCCCATCCACCACCCATCTAAAAGTACTGGTCAAGCATTCCTAGGCTCCTATGAACATTACCACCAAATCAAAATTTAGTGGAACTCATCACATCTCCATGATGTCTCCCAAGCCTAGTGTGACCAATCTAACATAGTATACCTTTGGCAGGCACTCCAATAGATTTGATAGCCAAGATGCATCCACCAATTGCCAAAATATCTGGCACCCCTACAATCATAAAACAACAAAAAATGTATTATATCTTCATGTCACTTATAATCAAAATAAATTCTTTTATATTTTAACAAAAATCACCTAATTTTTGTTAATATATTCATTTCCTACTAGTTTAACCTATTTTTTAGCCTAATTGGCCATTTTAGTTCTTAATTAGTCTTGGGCCTTAAAATTACTATATCATCCACTTAATAACATACTAAGTCAACCCAATAGCACCGGGTCAGCCATTTGGAATTAATAAACTAAGTTGGCCCTTTCATTTTTCCCCCTTAGTACTAAGTCAACACTTTGACTTAACCAACTATGTTAGCCAAGGGGTACTAAGTTGTCCCTCTTCTCCAATCAACTAATTCAAATTATACCTACTAGGTTAATCCTATCAAAATTTGATTTTTAAACCTAGTTCTTTCAAAATGCTGACTCTTTAACCCACTTATAATAAATGCCTTCAACATTTATTACTCTGATTCCTTTAAACCTAGTTCCCCATTTGGCCTCTAGTTTCCTTAATAACTTCCTATGGTTCATTTTGGTTTTTATAATTGATCTAATTTACAAATTTCTATAAAACACTTAATTTCAAATAAAATACTCAAAACAAATTTGAAATTCTCAGTTACCTACATGTGATGGACCCACTATGACCATTAGGCATCCTCCTCATCTCAACTATCATCTCCTCACCATCTTAGCTCTTCTGGCTTTATCTAGGTCTCTTAGATCTCAATTTTTCCCTTAGAATAGTCAAACAATAACAAATTAATTCTTTTTCACCCTATTTAAAGTTACTATTCATAATTATTTACCCTTCAAATATTTACCATTAGATTCCTTGTTTTGATCTTATATTTATTTTTACTAACGCATTTTTGGAACCATAAAAAGTTATGGAATTGTGACATCATATAGAATATTTTATATTATTATATGACTATTTCAAAAAAATTCTCATTTTTACACTAATCTCTATAGGCTTGCCTAATGTTCCTCACATTTGATGCCTTCACATCTATCACACCTCTTTCTTTATCTACACCACTAAGGTAAGTAAGGGTATGTATTTTTTAATTTTATGCTTTCATTTATCTTATTTGATCCTTACTACACTTTTTTTAGCATTAGTGTAATGTGTCATCATGTTCTATTCCTGAAGCACCATCTCATGTTACACTTACATGACATGTGATGAGTTTTCAGTGGGGCATATGTATACACATAATATTTTCAAACTTTTATCAATTAATGATGCTTTTTATCTTTTAGGAACCTGTAGAGTCTTAATTTCTCTGAATGCATTCCCTAAGGGGTGTACCAAGAAAGGGGTGGGTAGACCATTGGTGCTACACAAGATTATTGTCCCTTTTTCCACTTGTTATCTACACACTAATCTCCTGAAAACCATTCCACTAAAAATTTTATTCTCTTTTTCACACTCCTCCAGTATTTTTCCACCTTTTGTACCCCTTTTCCTAACCTAAACCTCCTTTTGATAGTTTACATGACTAGGTCAGCTGGGTTGACCTTGTACTCTTATTGGTGAAACTCATTTAGGATCTAAGTTAGCTTTTGGCTGACCCAACCTGTGACCTAGTGATTTTTTATCAATAACGATACTAGGTTAACTAGGTTGACCCTATCAGTCAAAAATTTCAAAAAGGCTTAGGGTTAAATCTACTTATATATACATAATCATTTCCCCATTATTTAGATAAGATAAGAATAAGTAAGAGATATTACACATCTACTTATCCACCATTATATGTGAGAATCAAGCTTAGGGTTTCATACTTTATTTAGATATATGGATCTTATCTTGTGGAGAAGTCTTTTGGATGCATTGATAGGTTGTGTAGCCTAGATCTAATTTATACTTATCATCCTTACATACCACAATAACCTCTTTTGAAGAACCTTGGGCAAGGGAGAGATTGAGGCTTGGTGGGTTCATCTTTAAAGGTAAGTATTCCTAACTTTGTTCCTCCTTTATAAGATTAGATATATATGAATTTGTACTTCTCTTCCATGTATTAGGATTATATATACAATGATGTGAGTATATGTCTTCTATACATGTTTATTTTTGTTGTTTATTACCCACCCCCCCCCTAACTTTAGGCTACTATCTTTGGTGAGCACTAGATTATATTTATTTGATTTACTTATTATTAGTATATTGAATATGAAAACATAGGACTTAGTTAGGGTTATTACATACTTTTTATTCATTTGAGGATTTAGAACCCTCCCTAGTGATATCATTTATGATAAGAGATCCCCTAATTTAGTCTAGAGGATCCCTATTGGTCATATTCTTGAATATCTAATGTATCCCCAATTGGAAGTGTAAGTAGGATCTATCTTCTCTAAGCTAGGATTGATTTGTGGATCTGATGCATTTTTTATTACATATAGGTTCCCTTTAATCATGTGCAAGAGTATGATAATGTCACCTACTTCATCCCTTAAGTCTATTCTAGCTAGGGTTTTAATCATTCTTGTGGTTATAGACCTAGGGGGTTTTATCAATTATTTATTTAACACCCTTAGATAGGCTACATTATTATCTTGATAGAACTTCTTAGAATACTCAGGGGTTATATCTAGATAGATTTCATATTCTATAATTAGGGACATGATATCAATGGAATCAAAGTCTAGATTTAAAATCTTCTCTCCTTTGTCATTCACCACCTCCCTCTTCTCAACATCATAGTGTTTTGACATTATGAGCACAAGCTTAGGGATTTGAACTGATAGTGGGAAGGCTACAGCCTAAGGCAACCCAATATTGTAAATTCTTTGAATCTAATCAATCTTGAATTATATATTTACTTGGTTCCATAAATATGCTAGGTCTATGTGACCTAGATCTATGTCAGTGATCTCATTTATGTCTAAATACAAGATGGATGGGGCACTAGATCCTTTTAACTTGAACTTCATTTCCTTTCAAGACATGTATTCTAGGAAAATTGTCATGGGAAAACCAACTACAGAGTTGGTAGGGTTTTGACATGTAATTACATCTAGAAAGTATAGTGGAGATATGACGTGAAATTGTAATTGAAATGTCCATCAAGGTTTTGACTTACAATTTGCACTTGCAAAGTCTGATAAAAGTTTCAATGGGATTTTTGCTTTTCATAGGCAAGTTGGATTTCTGATGGGAACTTAGAGTTCTTAAATCAAGGTAAATCTTCACTAGGGATTCATATGTGTTTTTGGAACTTGGATCTTTGTGGGGTTTGATATTGCAAAAGTAAGAGGGGTTTCTACTAGAGTTCATGTGGAAAATCCTATGGGAATATTCTAGATTTAAATAATAGGACACAAACCCTATATTTTTTGGAAAAAAAGTAATATAGACTAAAAACATTAAAAATGAAATAAATAAGAAATTATAAACAATACTATCAATGAAATATTTCTAACAACTTTGAAGGTAAAAACCTAAACCTAATAGAATACCCTAGTTTTAGTAGAAAAAATTAATTATGGGGATTAAAGGAAATGTGGGATGCTCTAGAGGAATACCGTGTTTGCCTATAGGGGATTGCATTGGTGGAGTTCAATGTGTGGCATTGGCATAACATTTCTTAGCATCTGGTTTACAAACTTTCTTGCACGTGGAGATCCAAATTTCAATTTTCAAATGTTAAAAAATGACCAAAAAACTTAATTTATTAATAAAACCTAATTCTAATTTTTATTAGAGTAATGGTTGGGTAAATGGTAATAAATTGGGGTTTCGAGGTTATTTTGTAATTTTTCAAGTTATAAAATTATATTTTGCATTCTGATTTTTGCTTTCCACCAAGTGATTTGGTACCAAAGAAGTAGGTATCAAAACCTCATTTTCACTTTACAACTTTGTAAACTTGAAAAGTCTAGCAAAAGTTCCAATTTCTACTAGGTAGGGAGGAAGGGTAGAAATTAGAACTTGAGTTCCAGTTTGCAATTTTGGAAAGTTACAAAGTACAATTAGAGTTGTAGTTCTTGTAAGTATGGTAAATGGTATAAATTATAACTCAAGTTGTACTTTTCAACCTTTCAAAGTTACAAAGTGCAATCAGAGTTCTGGTTCCCATAGGTATGGTGAATGGTGGAAAAAAAAACTCAAGTTTCACTTTGCAACTTTGCAAAGTTCCAAATTGAAATTAGAGTTCCAATTTTTATATGTATTAGGTAAGAGTGAAAGGTAGGGTTCTTATTACATTTTGTAACTTTGAAAAGTTAAAATTCCAACTAAAGTTTTGATATCTATTGGGAATTTGGTAAGTAGGAAGCAGTGGTTTGGGTAAACTTTTAAACTTTAAAAATTGAAAGTTTACTCAAATCTCTAGTTTTTGCTAAGTATATGAAATATAAGAAGCAGAGGTTTGGGTGCACTTTGCAATTTTCAAGTTACATAATACAACCAAATCTCCAATTTCCTCTAGGTAAATGAGAAAAAGGTTTCTTGGTCACTTAAAAGCTCTTTTCCAAAAACACAATGGATCTCCCTTAGGGTACAATATGTTTTGATATTTTTGGCATAAAAGTATCAACATTTTTAGTGACCTCTATAGGGTGATTGCCTACTAATAAATTTCTTCCAATAGCCTTCTAGTTCATTGGGCATGGAGTCATTTTAATATTTAACACACATTAATTAGAGAAGAACAAAACTAGGAATTTATTAAAAAATTAAAAAAAAGGGAAAAACAAAACAAAAATAAACTAAGGAAACAAAAACTCCTAATGAATTGCAAAATTGTGTGAAAGCACTTATTTGGGGAAATAATTAAACCTAACATATATAATTTTTTTGAAAGAATTCTAACCTCAAAATCAAGCTTTGAGGTATATACCATTGACTGGGATAGGTAGCTCTGATCTATCGAGCCTAGATAGTTGGAATACATTTTCTCCCTTGCACTAAGTTAAGATGTATGGTCCACTCCATATTACATCAAAATTTGTATGTTTGCCTAGTTTGGATCTTTAGAATCCCATTTTAAAACCATGTATCCTTCATTAAATCTCTTTTTGGATGATTTTTTGTCAAAATTTCTTTTTATTTGACCCTGATTTGCTTTCAAAACTTGCATTGATTGGTTCCTGACTTCTTCTAGTTCCATGAGTTCCACTAACCACATTGTCATTTCATCATTTTCAATCAAGTCCAACTGATGATTGAGTTCTAGATATGGTAAGTAAATTGATATCATAATTTTATCTTCCCTTCCATATACCAATATGAATGGATAATTGTCAATGGCTCTCTTGGGAGTGATCCTTTCAACCTAAAGTGCTGATTTTAACCTAGTGTGCCATGTCCTTTAGTTATCATCCATTGTCCTTTTGATAATATTTATGAGATGTTTCTTTGTAAATTCAGCTAGGTCATTACCTTACATGTAATAATTAGATAAGGTATTTAGGTATACATTATGCCTTACTACCCATTTACATACTTGAGTGACCATAAAATATTTGTTATTGTTTGAGATAATGGTGTAAGGAAAACAAATTATAGTGATAATGCCATCCATGAATTTTAGGATAGATGCCTCCATGATATCTTTCAGTTTAACTACTTCAATCCATCTAGTGAAATAATTAGTTACTGTAAGGACCCATTTATGGCCTGGTGGATTGATCATACCAATGAAACCTAGTCCCCACTGGGCAAATGGCTAGTCACCTTGGATTGGTTTGAGAGGGAGAGTTTCTAATGTTTTCTTGCTTTCAAAGTAAGCAAATTTCTCATAGTTTTTCACCCATTTATGGCCATATTTTTATAGGTTAGTCTAATAGTAACCTACCCTCATTATTTTGATGGTAGTGGTTGTTGAAGAGAAATGTCCACCTGATGAGCCATCATGAAATTACCTGAGTACCTTAGAAATTTGATCCTCCTTGATGTACCTCAACATAGATTTATTCATATATTTCCTAAATAGCACCCCATCAATAATAATATAAAGAATATATTAGAGTCTAAAGTACCTCTTCTTTGATTGTTGGAGCTCATGTGAGTATTTGCCATTCTGTAAGAAGATAGTCATGTCACTGATCCAGCTAGTGATTAGATGTTGAGTGGTTGGTTGGAAAACATGTTGTACATATACTGCACCAACCATATTTATATTATAAGTAAGTTTTTCACATAATCCCTTTCTTCTTACGAGCTTAGTTATTTTGATATTCATGTCATATTCCATATTTTTGTGATCCAACCCACTCTCTTCTCATTTATTTCCCGACCTAATAGGAACT
The DNA here is from genome assembly GCA_037957365.1 of Torreya grandis. Taxonomy (NCBI): domain Eukaryota; kingdom Viridiplantae; phylum Streptophyta; class Pinopsida; order Cupressales; family Taxaceae; genus Torreya; species Torreya grandis. The sequence goes on from JARHVA010003542.1 coordinate 1,901,696, forward strand.
CTTTGACACTTTGGTGACTAACCATTAGATGAATTTTATTATTAGAGAGCATATGCCTAAAAATTTTGAGAGCTTTAATTATAACATATAATTTCTTCTTAACAAAATTATATTTTTCCTCATAATCCTTCAAGGATTGACTAATAAAAGATATAGGCTGCTCCAACTATTATTTATTTTGTTGGGTTAGAATATATAATACACTACCTTCCCCTCCAAAATCATATATAATGAAATAATTCTCATAGTTAGGGTTGACCAAGGTAAGATAATGAGAAATAACCTACTTGATGGCTTCAAAACTATTATTTCCTTCCTATGTCTAGTTGAAACTAACCCCCTTCTAAGCATGGCAGTAAGGTGATTATCCATGGAGGAAAAATTTGGAATAAACCTTCTTAAAAAATTGATCTTTCCTAGGAAACTTTGTAATCCCTTTTCATAGATAGGAAGTGCTAGTGAAGATATAACACTCACTCTCTCTAGGTCTATTGCAAGACCCTCATTTGAAATAACGTGTCTTAGTATTTTCCCTTCATGAATCATGAAAATGAAATTTTTTATATTGAGGGAAACTCCAAATTCTCTACACCTTTCAAAAAATTTCCTAAGGTGATCTAAGTGGTCACCAACATGTTTTGAATAAATAATGATATCATCTAGGTACACTAAGATCATCTCAATTATCAAACCCATGAAATCTATATCCATGGCTGTTTGGAATGTATCACCACAATTAGTTAGAATGAAAGGCATATTTTTATAGGCATATGTGCCCAATTTTGTAGTGAAAATGATCTTGAACTAGTTATATTCTTGTACTAGTATTTGGTTATATCCAGAATAACCATATAGAAGGGAAAACCTTTCAGATCATGATATAGTTTGTAAGTTTTGTTTCAAGGGTGTAAGGGAATAATGATTCTTCAAGGACATTTTGTTTAGGTCCTAAAAATATACATAGATCCTAATTTCACCATTCATTTTTTATAAGGACCAACTTAGCAACCCAGGATGAGTGTTTGATAGGGAAAAAGATGTTAGCCTCTATCAGTTTAGACAACTCACTCTTCATTAAGGGTTTTATTTTTGGATTGATTGGTCTCTATTTTTATATAATAGGTTTGGTATTTAGGTCAAGTTATATTATGTGTTGGGATAATCTAGGGTCAAGACCCCTTAGATATTTATAACTCTAAGTAAAGTTATCATCAAATTCTTGATGCAACCCAATAAAATCTTGCTTTTTAAAAGTATTGCATACCTTTATGATATTCAATACTTTGCCTTCTAAGATGACTATGACTTGTAGTCTTCTTCATTAACTATGATATTTTTCTTCTCACCCTTCAACTGATCAACAAAGTTGAAGATACTTTCCAAAGTAATAAGATCCATGTGAAATTTGTTTGTCTTCAACTGAATGATTTGATCCCTATATTTTTAATAAAGTCTTTATTAATTTTTTTTATATAATTTAGCCTCATCTTATAAAAAATTTAAAATTTGATGATCATTGTTGAAAACTTGCTAGTTTGTTGCATTTTTAGGAACATATGGTATCACTATTAATTTTACATGCTAGTTGTTCTTCTTCTTTATCTCTTTAGGTAGGTTATATTGAGAACCCATTGAGGCTACATAATAAACATCATTATTATGTTCTCTTGGTACCATTTGAATGTTTAAAGTGAAAAAATATTATAATAGGTCCCAAACCCTATGTTTGTAATATCTTAGCAAGTTATTCTTGGGTGTGCTTTTAGATCTTACCTAGTGAATTGTCAATTCACTATCACCAAATAGTTATAGTGATTGTATTCCTCTTTTTTTGTCTAGTTGGAGACCTTGAATCAATGCTTCATATTTAACCATATTGTTAGTGTAGCTAAATTAAAGTCTAAAAGAATAAAAATAGTTCTCCTTATGGGGAGAGACCAAAATAATACCTGCACCTACACCATTTATGCTTCTTGAACCATCAAAGAATAGTTACCACATTCACTTGAGATCCTCAGCTGGATTCACAAGGTTTGGGATGATTGCATCATTTTCATGAATGAAATATGTATACAAACTAAATTATTTGACATAATCATAAATATAAAACTAGAGAGTTTATCCCTATTCATCCATATGAGTGTCTAGTATTTCTTCCATAGGTGTTGTAACCTCATGGTCAAGTTCCTCATCCTAATCTTACAATGTGAAATTTATATTTATATGGATATGAGTGTATGGATCAATATGGTATTTAGTAATTGGATTAGATATTAATGTCACTTTAGTCCCATATCTCATGTTGAGCAACATATGGGACCAATCAGTAGATAAATACCCTCCCATTTTATAGTGAAGTCTCAAGAAAAGTAGATAGCAAAATATCGGGTAGGTTAATAATTGAGATATCTTATGATATTGATAAATTATACATGCATGAATGGTAATGTTAAAAAAATTTATAGTCCCAACTATCTAGATAGTATTCCAATCCAATTAAACCATGCCTTTTGTGATAGGTTTGTATTTAATACCAAGAACATCAGTTATTTTCTTGGGCATAACAAAACTATTATCCCTAGAGTCTACCATGAAGTTATGTATGAGATTTTTCATAACTATGAGTGAAAGGTAAAAAAGGGGACACTTACCATTTTTTCTTGATTTTTTGTCCATATGAGGTTAGCACAAATTAACCATAGTAGTGGGTCCCTTAGCTAGGATTTTTTATATTATTTGGAAGTTTTTAAAAGATTCTTGAAGTAAGTCCCTCTATGCTAGAATATACAATACTTCCCACATGGTGAATATCAAGTTAGTCTTCTTCATTTTTTCTACAATACTAAAAGGAATGTTACCAACCTTTATTGGTGTATTTTTGGGATCTATATCTTCTTTGATAAGATTCTAGGTCAATAATTTTGACTTTGACTAGCCCACAGCACAATGGGTGGTCTATAAACTATGTTTCCATTTGCAACCTCTTTTATAACTTTAGAAGGTATAGTCTGCTCAACCCTAATGGATTGATCACTTTATACTACCCTCTTCTTATAGCATGCATTTAATGCCACTAAACTACCACCATTGGTTAGTGGTTCCTCCTCATTAATGACACAACAATCTTCCTCTTGCTAGTTTAAAAGAGTGGATTCGTTTTGTACAAGCTCTTGTGCATCTTCCTACTAGGAAGTAGCTTCCTTGTACTATCCTTGGGTGTTTTATATACTTTATACCATCAAGTACTGAATAATGACACCATTAGGATATTTATTTTGATTATACGATTGAGAATTAGGATAAAACCACTTATATTCTTAACCTAGGTTGTTCTAAATAGGGATAATGATTGTAGAAGTACTTACTTCAGGTAGAGCACATTAATTTGGAGGATTTTCTTACATATTCTAACTTTAGGGTTATGAGGTGCCTTGGTATGGATATCTATTAGGATGGTATGTTTGGTTATCTTTTTGATAAGGCCTATAGTTTTGGGACTACTACATTTTCATAACTACCAAATCATTATCAAAGATTTTAAGTAGTGACTTAACTTTATATAAATCATTAGAAGGGGAAGGAGTCAAATTTGGTGAATTAATTATGGTGGTAATTAGGGATAAAATGGGTTGTTTTGGATGCACTTATATAAATAATGACATTGGAGTCTAAGGAGAAAATTTTCAAGCTTGAATAAGGTAATTTTACACTCTTATTACTATGTCATAAGAATTGAGGAGTGTCATGCCACACATTGACTAAATCATGATAGCTATATTACTATTTAAATCTCTCAAGTAATACAAGAAAACATTATTTTGAGTTGTCTTGAACAAAACTAGGATTATATTATATATCTTTTGAATGTGGAAATTGAAATTATTCATAAACTCATGAGGAGCCCTTTTAATAGTGGTTAGTTTTTCAACTAGTGAGAGGTGGTCACTCTTATCCTCAAATTATGTGCATAGGGTAGACCCTATATCATCTCAAACATGGATATAGTTGGGATACAAAGTTATGTACCATTATAAGTCTTTACCCTTAAATGAGGAGGCAATAAGTATGATTGCAAAATTTTATTATGATAAACTATGAACTAAATATATGTCAGCAAAATCTTGTATATGTTTAACGGGAGTAGTGGAAGTTTCACTAGTAAAATGTGAAAAAAAAAATCATAGTTGAGGTAGGTATACAATCATACTAGGCCAACATAACTAGGCTATCTCCATTGAATGCTATAAAATTTTGATTTCTTAGGGCCATTATTGGAGGTATGAAACAACTATGGGTATTTATTAGAGAGGTAATAGATTTATAGGATTAAGGTACAACTGATCTTAATTTCTTTTTAAATAGAAATAATACTTATTTAAATTTAGTTCTCTTACCTTTAATAGATGATCTTGTTTGTATCTTTGGCATACATAAACTTGGATTTACTGATTCCATAAGCTAGTGAAGTCACTAGGTGCTCTTGAAATGTGTACAAGGCTTGTAAAATTCTTGTAGAGAATAATACTAATTTATTAACTATGATATTTATGTCCCACCTAGCATGCCAAAAACTATTATCACTTATATTTGGTACCTATTTGTATTTATAGTATTATGAGTATCTTGAGTTAAATCACATGGAAAATCTAATGATGCCCCATCCATATGAATTTGAGTTAGTTTCCTATATATAGAGAGGGGTGACAAAGATAGAGTTAATGAATCTATATAGAGGGAAAAACAAACTCTATCTTGAGGGGGGTAACCCTATCTACCTAGATCTAATTTGATTTTATTTGATATATATAGATGGGAATGGGGCCCTATATATTAGATGGGTTGAAAGCCAATACCAATTCCAAAGAAATTATATCTCTATCTCTGATAGGGCCCTAAAGATTAGATGGGGCAAATCCCAACTAGAGCTCAAGATATGAGTGAGGCTATCCAAAGGCCTTGTAGATATATGGGGCCATGGGGAGAGGAGATACATTTACCCACCATCGATAGATAGGGTGATCTTATTGTATCATTATCCCAACATCCCTCTATAGTCTATATGGCCCTATCATGCATGTCTAGTCCATATAGAGAGAGGGGGGGCACCACCCACCCCATATAAAGGATAGATAGGGGTCATCCTAACTAGATATAAGATGGTTGTAATGAGAACAAAGTGGTCCACATCTATTTGGGCTTGACTCTATCTAGATAGGGTCAGCCAAGATCACCTCTAAGCTATAGAACCTTAGAGAATTGAGGTGAACCTCTAGAGAAGGTCAGCTTCTTTTTACTAAGCTTAGTGCAATTGGTATCTGACCATTTCACATCAAAATACTACTTATTAGTGATATTTATCCTAAATAAGGTTTGAATTGTGAGGAAAAGAGTTTTATAATGAGTTTTAAAATTGGAAAAATGGTGATTTCACCAAATATTATGGCTGAAATTAATGCTTCATTTATTTGAACACAATTAAATGTTTAATATGCTAAGTTTATTAAAGCAAAATCTTACACAGATATGAGATTAAAGTTAATATGGAATATTTATCAAATAAGGAATAAAATTATTTATTTTTTATCAACCATATTTCATAAGGGCATAAATAATACCATAGATGAATCTATATGACTGAAACAAGAATCTATACATTCACAAACTTGACAAATAGTCATACATACATAAAGAAGACAAAACACAAGGAAGGAAAAAATTTAGTCTATTATATTTATAAAAATTAATATTTTTACTTGGATTTTAACCCTTTGAGGATATGTCCTAGCTCTACTCATCCAAGTGGCACAACTAAAACACCTCTAGACTTGTGGGTAGCTTATGAATGAGGCGAATCTCTAGATAGGGCTATCTCCCTTGATGTACTACTTTGGATCACTAAAAAACATAAAATTTGGGGGGGAAATGGAGAGAGAAAAATAAAATAAAACTATCCTAAGGGAGGTGATACACCAAATAAGTTGATGAATTCTAACCAACTACATGTTACACATGAAACCAAAAGACTAGTTAAACAAACACTTCTCCAATCTACATCTTCTCACATCAATATTACATTATGAGGTTATGGATGAATGCTTAGGATAGGAAGAATAGAAAATATGCCTTGAATGTAAATAATTAATATAATAAATCACTCAACCTTGACACTTCCTTGAACACTTCACATGCCCTATAAGAAGAAGCTTTCCAACTATAAACAAGATGAAAGAATGAGACAACATGCTAAGGAAATCATAGTTATCACTAATTAAGATAAATAATATAATTAAAACACACTATTAATATTCATTAAGAGGTAAAAATTATTATTATTTATGATCATATGGCATGCAAATGAGTAGGGCTTCACCATACTCAGGTGGAGCATAAGTTACAAAGGCCAAAATGGCTAGTTCTTATAGAACTTGAGATAGAGAGACGAGAAGAGAGAAGTAAAAGGGTCACAAGGAAATTTTTAAATATGAGATAATCAATTAATTTTTCATGATAATAGTATGTGTGATAAACCATTCAAGGTTAGAAGAGATAAGTGGCCATACAAGGCATGAAACCCATGAAAAGAGGCATGAAAGTTCTCATTCTGGCTCAAAAATCTACCTTCATGATTTGGACGTATTTTAACATCAAAAAAATAATTATGGATAGGTATTATGATTGTAATTATATTTAATTCTTTTATACATGCCTCTCCATGCATTGGTTTCAATCTTGGTCATCTATAATCTTCCCAAAATGAGTTATCACCATTTGTAGTCTAAATAACTCTTCTTTCATGCACCCTGCACACTTGGCCTCCAAAAAGACATTAATTTTACATTAAAATATTTGTGAGATAGTTTATGATAATTTTTAAGACCCTCCATATCCTTATAATCATCAGGCATACCTTAAAATCAGCTCACTTGAAGTTTTCCACCCTTCTCACGAGCTTGATCACTATGCTAGTTTTGACTCGCTAAGATGAAGAAATAAATGACCATATTTAGTTATTAAATTTCCTAATATTTACCCCAAACTTGATTTTATCTCTTGAATGTTCATATAACCTACATAATACATAAAATAGTAAAGAAAACCCTATTTGTACCCTATCTATATAGATTTCGTATAGTCCAATAGGATAGGGACAAACCTAAGTGAGTTATATACAATTTAAAATCACTTTCATGGTCAAAATGGTCCATTATAATATATTTCTAACCTCATTTTCTCCATTAGGTCAATAACAAGGGTTTGTAAATGTTTAAACCTATTTTGACCTCTTAAGCATTGTTCATAAAGATTAGATGTTGGAACTACAAAAAAATTACATAAAATCAAATTTAAATACCTTCATTAACATCAATAAACTCATTATATCTCCATGAAAGGTATCAAAAGAGATGTGATCATCCAAACCTCTCCGATCGAGTTTGTTTTCACATTTTGCACAAGTCTGAGTTATCTTTGAGGTAAAATGGATTCCCCTACATCTTATCTAACTTAAAAAATCTTGAAAACATATTTATAAATCCTATAAATAAGTTTCAATTGGGTTTAAATCTCATCTCAAGGTGGAAGTGACCATGACTCTCCTTTTGGCTTCTAGGCCTAACCCTAGCCAAGTAGGTTTGACTAGAAATTTGAGGGTTTAGGCCATCGAATTGGACTCTTTAAATTAAATAATATTTAACACATATAATTTCACCTTAGTAACATGGTTAAATAAATTTGAGTTCTTAGTTAAGATTAGAAATGAATCTGACCTTTCATTTAGGCTATATGGTTTATACATCAAAGATGGTATTATTACTTATATTAAAGGTTATTAATAATTTCTCAGGTGTTTTTTAACTCCCTACACCTTCCTGAAAGGTCTTTCAGCTCCTTGGATCACTTTTCATCCCCTTTTTTCCAAAACCTACCAATTTACACTTAAAGGAAGTACCCTCTATCTATGACAAAATAGAGGAAAATTAACATATTTTATTATAATAATTTAATATTGGATTATATTACCTAATTAATAAATGAACTCTACATAAAAAATTGGCTCTTGACTAGGTCAATATACCCGTCTTCAAATTCTAAGGCAGACTTGTGGAGGGCAAACTATGTTTGCAAGGTTTTCATAAGGACTATGTAATATTTGCATAAAGACATTTATAGATGATTAAAAATAATTTAAATTTCCTAATAAACATTTAAAAATTGAATATAATGCTTGTCTCATTGTATAAGTGAAAAATGAGTCTCCTTTTGGCTTTAACCAAGTCAAAGCCTAGTAGATTTGCTTAGGCACCTTATTGATTTTATTTACTATGAGCATGGTTAATATCATTTTTTTATTCCTTATTAACTCTCAAAATATTAACTCAATGATCTATCATCCCCTAACTCAACCACTTACCTGCTCCTTTCCTCATACTCTTTGAATAGGTTTGTTGATCTTCTAGAGTGCTCTACCTCTGAGACATAACAGAGGGGTATTTCACTTTATATTAGGGAGAAAATAGTGTTTTTATATATACCTTAGGTCCCAAGGACTATTTTTACTAAAAATTAATGTCTTACTCCTTTAATTAGTCTTTAAACACTTCAAACTCTCTAAAATAGCCCCTAAAAGAAGACTCTTTTAGCATTTCTGACTGTATTTACTTCAAATCAATGTCCCTGTAGGTATCATGCATAGCTAGAGCTTGAGATATTTTTTAAAAACAAATTTTTATTCCCATAGGATTATCATACATTGGTTTGGCCCTGTGTATTCATGTTTAGACAATGCCAACACTAAGAATTATCACTCTTTATTCTCACTGCTTTTCTCAGTCAACATAGTCAATTATGTTGGGAAAGATGAAACCCTGTACGTGTTTTTTATTTTCTTGAAATGTTACACATAATATTTAAATCTCATGAAAATTTTTAAAACCTTTCTCATCTAAAAACCTTGGTGGTTCCATCTCAAACCTACATGTTGGATTGTGTGCTCTTATAACCAGTTGTAGGTGTGTATTTATGATGAAAAAGGGAAATTTTAAGTGCTAATGAGACTCAAATAATTGCATATAAACTCCTATATATGATAATATAGGTCAAAAATTTTACTCTAAACTATTTTTAACTATAAAATTCATGGAAACATGATCTGGTCTCGCAATCTTAGGTTAGGATTTGAAGGAGGTAGTGTGATTGTAGGTATTGGCTATCCTTGGAGGCCATTTCAACTTGAAAGTTACTAATAATATGACACTTAATGCCTTATATAACCTTTATAAAAATCATATAACCATTTAAACCTCTTAATAATTCCACTATATTTCATACTCTACAATGTGAACACTTTCTCAAGTCTGAGCACTAAGTTGGATGTAGGTGATTGTGCTTAAGCTTTTTGTATAGACTGACTCATCCTTGCTGAGTGCAAAACATCTTCCATATACCTCCTTGATGTTTTAAATGTAAATAATGTGTTATTTAGTGAAAAAATACATTCCAATCTATTCTTAAGAACCAAATCCACTCATTATGCCTATAACTTGTTATCAACTCATCTTGCTATAGATAACACTGTGGAATTTTAGTGTTCAAAGAGCAACTTGAAGTCTTTAGAAAACCACCCTCCTCAGCTCAAAAATCTATATTATATTAAAAGTTGATATAAATATATGGGATATTAAAAAAAATGTTCTATAAGGATCTATAAACTAATACAACTCTATATAAGAAACCTCGAAAAAGGCCCTAGACCTTTGTTTTGACAATTTTGGGAATTTGTCCCAAAATGCCACAAGATTACTTAGGATGTCTTCTTGAGGTTCCAATAGAATTAAATATTATAAAAACCCTTAAAATTATGTTAAATCATGTTCAAACCTTCTAAAACTTAGATAATCTCAAACACACATTTCATGTTTCCCCAAGAAGTGGCAAACTATACAACTATTATAGATGGATATTTTGTACATTTAATTGTTCTCTTGGCTCTTGGAATGATTATTGAAGTTGTATTTGGAATTTAAGATGAATAAAATACATATATGGGAAATAATTCATCACTTCACTTCATTTTGAACCATAACATAGGAGAAAACTCCAATAATTAGAAGAAATGATTGCAACTCCACTCCTTCACTCCTTGCAAACTGAGCTATTTGACCTATCAAATCCTTTAAAAATGTGAAAAAAATCATGGATAACATGAGATAAAGTATTAAAAATAATATGTAACTAATTTTATCAATTTTATTTTATCAAATTTCCCAAACAAGAGTAAAACATGTAGGGTGCATAGATTAGCAAGCAGAAAAAAATTGTCAACTTCATGAGGATGGTTCATAAATAAAATGCCACAATTTTTTGAAATATTATTATGGAAATGAATATATCTAAGTTTAATACCAATTTACAAAGGTTTTTGACCTAAAACCTCTTTCACTGATCGTACTAAGCATGAACATGTTGATCACTTTTGCATGTCTAAAAGGGAAAGAAAAGAGTATAATGGTTTTGCAACTTTTTTAGTACATATAAATCATGTCAATAACTTATATGAGTTTGATTAATATGAATATACATTCCATGACCTTCTCCCATGTGTCACCTTCTCCCATGGGTTGTACAAGTGCCAAACTCCCCTTCTTTAGTTAGTTTCTTGAATTTTAATTAAATAACCTAAAAGATTCTAATTTAACTAACATTATTGATAGGGAATATAAAATTTTGGATGATTTAAAGGAAAAATGACACTTGGACACCTTGGGAACCATGCCACTTGCATTTATGACCCTTAAAATCTTTCTAAATAACTCAAAATGATAAATTGACTAATATGTCTAAGACCAAGGCTAGGATGACATTAAATGACATAAAATAACTTATAATACACCCCATAAAAAGATATTATACCCACTAAACCATCTAAAATTAAAAATTTTACATCTAGAGCCCTTAATTTGGCATGTAGGGTCAAATTTGGTGAATAAATTGGTGACTCATAGGGGTCATATGCCTGTTATACTAAGTAGACTAGTAGCCTTATCATTCCATTAGAATTAGGGAGTCATCTAAAGTCTAAGGCACAACAAGAGAACCTTTAAAAAAATATTTAATCAGGACAAGACCAATTATTACCTCAACCACACAAAACAAAACACACACACAAAGCAAAAGCAAACACACATGAGCTTCATGAGCACTTATGGAACACACACACAAAACTAAAAAAAATGAATTAAACACTAACTAACCTGAGATTAAAAACCCCTATTTGATCAAATGGGAGGTTTTAAACCCTTATTTCTTCATGACATGAAGTAATGAATGAGACATATAGTCTTTTGATCCTTGACATTGATGCCTCCAACTTTTTCATGATGTTTGCCAAATTAATTGGCATGATGTTCAATAAGAACTAGAAATATCTAAATAGGTTATATATGGAAATTAATTCTTATTTCATCCAAAAAACCTCAACTTTCTCATATGTATCCTCAATTACAACCTCATATGGTGATTCAACAAGGCATACCTTCTTGATTTCCATAGTGCTCTCAATAAGATTGGGTTTCTTCTCAGTTTCAAGTTATTCTAACTCATCAAGGATATTTTAATATTATAACCAATATTGCTCATTTTCCTCCATGTAAGACTCTTCCTTCATATATTCATGTACTTGATCCTCAACTTGGAAAAACTCTTCAATCTCTTGAAAGAACTTCATTTGTAGCTACCAACCATCATTGTCCTCTTTATCATCTAAGACCACTTCCTCTTCATTCTTATCTTCTTGATGTATGAGTTCATAAATATGGTGTTATCCAAGATCCAATTAATATGATTGTGTTTCAAAATTAGGATGAGGTATTGGGTCATCTTCAAGAACAACTTCCACCTTGGTCTCAAGAGAGTTTTTTAAGATTGTAACCTCTTTGGGGATGACTTGAAATTATTCTCCATAACTAATAGGACATTCATATTAAAAATTTAGGAAATTTTTAGGGATATAAATTTGTATGTTATCTTCCATAACCTTATTTTTATTATAAAGGGATTCAGGATCTTCCATCTCCTTCTCTTTCATGGTGATGCCAAGACTAGGCATCTTGAAATCATGTGACCTAGCCTAATGAGGCTGCCAAGGAGGTATGTTTTATTCAAGAAAGAGTTATGAATTATTATCAACAAACTAATCATATTTAGGTTCTCATAACACAATTCCATCAAGGAAAAGGGTGATGGGGTGAGGACAAGATGAACTAGTTGGTGGAGATGGAACATAAAACTCAAAATCAGATTGAGGGTGAAATTTAGGGGATTATTTTGGAAGATCTTGAGGAAGGGGAGATAGACCTTGTGATAATATATATTTTTTTCTTCCTTAAATTTGACAATAAATTTTTTGTAATTTTATTTGGCTTGAGCATTCTCTTGAGGGATGTTATATGGGGTGTGTTTAGGCATAGGATCTTCTTTTGGGTCTAAACCTTCCATCACACCTTAAATCAACAATTTCATCCTTGAATCTAAATCTTAAATTTAATTGGATAGGTTATCTTGTAAAATTATTTATTGAATTTCATAGGCATATTAATAAGGATGAGGATTAAAATAGGGCTGACATGGAACATTAAAATCTTCTTGAAGAAGCATGGGAGGGACTTGCATAGGATCAAGCTCTTTCTAAACTTCACATTCTTTATCAAGAAATTTCTCCTCTTTATTTCCCCATGATTCCATGACATTATTATATATTATGATTTTGGGATTATGAGTCTATTTTTGAGGTAGTGTTGAAACTTGAGGAGTGGATGGAGTTTTTAAGAAACCTAAAATCTCTTTAGGTTTGGATTCTCCACCTTGTCTCCAACTTGGGATTTCATATCTAGAGTCACTTATTGAGGTGGGGATGTAATGGGAGAGGGAAATAGGGGATTAAATTACACTTCCTTTTTTTTAATATATAATGATTCATTTTCATACTATCCAACTCAATATTCCCATCAAGGTTTGATTCAAAAACAAGGCTTGTCTTTCCAACTCTCTCTTCTAACTGACTGGGGAAAAGATGAATTTGATAAGCTTGATTGGGATCATGATTAGGGGTCATGTAGGACTGATAAAAATGTTAAGGAATTGGATATTAGGGTTCATAGGTTTGGTGAGGCTTCTTCTCATGAAATTTTAGTATATCTTCTAAGGATGAAACTAGGCCACACACATCTAACATCTCACTTTTGAGCCTTTTCCAATTGGATCTCTCAATAGGTGCCCAATATTTTTTTACCATCTCTAAATAATTTATCACATTATGAATTAAATTATTAGGAATTTTTCGACCATGTCCCTTAGTGTGTCAAAATCTAAAAAATAATTCTCATATCCAAAAAGAGTTTTCTTAAAAATGGAAATGGATTGACTTGAGAAGTGATAAGGTTGACTAAGAATATGGAGAAGGTTGATTGTAGGATTGATACAAATCATGACAAGGCTAGTTATAAGGCTGATAAGGATCATGATAGGGTTGACAATGGTCATAACAAGACTGGTAAGAATCACACCAAGGTTCATAGGGAGTGCCATAAGCTTGACATGTCTCACCAAATTATGTAAAAAAGTACTCAACACCAAATTCAGCCATAGAAATTCATTAGGGAGAAATAACATAAGGAATGGTTATGAAAACTATTCAAAAGGAATTCATGGGATGCTTGACTAGCTAATGTAACTTTGGAGTCACCATTGATGCTTAGATAGATGCCTCCAAAGGCTAATGTGTTGAAAGATAACACCAAAAATATTTCAACTTCTTAGACTAAGAGTCCTACCAATCATTCTAGAAACTATTATAACTTGTATTTTCACACTTTGAGGAGATGTCTCATTTCTCCTCATCCAAGTGGCATAATTGAAACACCTTTAGACTTTTGGGTAGCCTATAAATGAGGTGAATATTTAGATAGGGCTAATTCCCTTGATGTACCACTTTGAATCACTACTACACCTAAACTTTGGAGGGAAAAGGGAGAGATAAAACTAAAACAAAACTATCATAATGGAGGTGATACACCAAATAAGTTGATGACTTCTAACCAAACGCATGTTACACATGAAACTAAGAGACTAACCAAACATACACTTATCAAATCTACATATTCTCACATCTATATTACATTATGAGGTTATTGATGAATTATTAGGATAGGAGTACTATACAAGAGTCCTTGAATGGAATTAATGTATATACCAATGCACTCAACCTTGACACTTCCTAGAGCACTTCACATGCCCTGCAAGAAGAATCTTTCCAACTTCAAACAGGATGAAAGAATGAGATAACATGCTAAGGAAATCATAGTTATCACTAAGTAAGATCAATAATATAAGTAAATGAAACTATTAATAGTAATTAATAGGCAAAAATTAGTATTATTTTTTATCAAATGGTATGGTAATGAGTAGGGTTTCACCATGCTTAGGTGGAATATAAGTTACAAAGGACAAAATGACTAGTTATTATATAACTTGAGAGAGAGAGGAAAAGAGAGAAGTCCAAGGGTCACAAGGACAATTTTAAATCAATTAATTATGCATGAGAATAAGATGTGGAATGAATGATGTAAGTTTAGAAGAGACAAGTGGCCATACAAGGCATGAAACTCATGAAAAGTGGCATGAAAGTTCTCATTCTTGCTTATAAAATTGCCTTCATGATTTGGACTTGTTTGAACATCCAAAAACTGATTAGGTAAAATTATAGTGATTGTAATGAGAGGAAAGGATTTCATACATGCCTCTCCATGTATTAGTTGTAGTCCTAGTCATTTAGAATCTTCCCAAAATGAGATATCACCATATATAGTCCAAATAAATCTTCTTTCATTAACCTTGCACACTTGGCCTCAAAAAGGACATAAATTTTCCATAAAAATACATGTAATAGATTTTATGACACCTATTAATACCCTCCATGACCTTAGAGGTATAGAGCACACCTTAAAATCAACTCACTTGAAGTTTTCCACCCTTCTCACTAGCTTGGTCACTATGCTAGTTTTGAATAGCTAAGATGAGATCTCATATTTAGAATATTTTTAGTTTTTATGAATAAATAAATGATAATAATTAGTTATTAAAAGTCTTAATCTTTCCCCCAAACTTTATTGCATATCGTTAATGTTTCTAGAACCTACACAATGCATAAAATAGTTAATAAAACATTGTTTGTACCCTATTCATATAGATTTCATATAGTCCAATAAGATGGGGAGGATCATAAGTGAGTTATATATAATTTATAATCATTTTAATGGTCAAACTAGTCCTTTATAATAACTTTCCATCCTCATTTTATCGATCGGGTCAATAACCAGGGTTTGCAAGGGATTAAGCCTATTTTAATCTCTTACGATTTGTTCATAAAGGTTATACATTAGAAATATAAAAAAATTACAAAAGATAAAATTTTATGACCTTAATCAATCTCCTTAAACTCGTTATATCTCTATTCAAGGTATGAAAAGAGATGTGAGCTTCCAAACCTCTCATATCGAGCTTGTTTTCACATTTTGCATAACTCTGAGTTGTCTTTGGGCCAAAAATGGATTCCATAAAATTTTTTACCTTTTAAAATATTTAAAAAATATATTTAAACTATATAAACATGTTTAAATATTTTATAAATCTCATCTCACGGTGGAAGTGACCATGACTCTCCTTTTGGCTTCTAGGCCTAACCTTGCCCAAGTAAGTTTGACTACAAATTTGAGGGTCTAGGTCATCCAATTAGAATTATTTTCATTAAATAAAGTTTAAAACATATAATTTATCCTTAGGAATTTTTTTAAATACATTGGAGTGATTAGTTAATATTATAAATGAATTTGATCTTGCATTTGGGCTCTAGGCCTTATCATGCTCAATAAGCATGTCTACAACTTTTATAGGTTTAGACCTAAAATATGTTATTATTCCTTATATTAAAGGTTATTAATAATTAATAAGGGTTTTTTTAACTCTCTACACCTTCCTAAAAGGTCCCTCAACTCCTTGGATCACTCTTCATCCCCTTTTCCCCAAAACCTATCAATTTCCACTTAAAGGAAGCGCCTTCTGTCTGAGACAAAATAGAGGGAACTTACCATATTTTATCAAAATAATTTAATGGTTTATTATACTTTAAAATTCATAAATACACTCTAAAAAAAACATTTTACCTTGAATAGGTTAATAAAACCCTTAATTTCTTTAAATTATACAGTAGACTTGTGGAGGGCAGACTTGTATGCAAGGTTTTCATAAGGACTATGTAATAGTTGTCTAAATCCATTTATATATTATTGAAAACAATTTTAATGGCCTCATAAACATTTAAAAATTGAATATAATTCTTGTCCCATGGTATAAGTGAAAAATTAGTCTCCTTTTCGCTTTAACCAAGTCAAAGCTTAGTAGATCTACCTACATATTTGAAAACCTAAGGCACCTTGTTGATTTTATTTCTTATGAGCATGGTTACTATAGTTTGTTTATGAATTATTAACTCTAAAAATATTCCCTTAGTGATATATCATTCCTTAACTCATCCACTTACCTTCTCCTTTCTTCATACTCTTTGGATAGGTTTATTGTTCTTCAAGAGTGCTCTACCTTTGAGATATAATAGAGGGGTATTTACATCTATATGAGAGATAAAAGAGTGTTTTTAAATCTTCCTAAAGTCACAAGGAATATATATACTGAAAATTAAGGTTTTAATCCTTTAATTGGTCTTCAAACACCTCAAACTCTCTATAATAACACCTAAAATAGGACTATGTTAGCATTTCTGACTGTATTTGCTTCAAATCAATATCCCTATAGGTGTCATACATATTTGGAGGGTGATACAAATGTTTAAAAACTAATTTGGAGTCCTTTAGGATTTTCATACATTTTTTGGCCCTAAGTATTCATGTTTAGACAATGCCAACACTAAGAATTATCACTCTTTATGCTCACTGCCTTTTTTAGTCAACACAATCAACTATGTTGGAAAGATGAAACCCTGTAGGTGTATTTTATTCTATTTAAATGCTAAAAATAATAATTAAATATCATGAAAATTTTGAAAACCTTTCTCATATGACAACCTTGGCGGTTCCATCTCAATCTTGCATGTTGGACTATGTGCTCTTACAACCAGTTATAGGTGTGTATTTATGACGAAAAATGGAAATTATAGGTGCTAATGAGACTAAAATAATTAAATATAAACTATTATTGATGATAATATAGCTCAAAAATTTTCCTCTCAACTATTTTAAACTATATAAATAATGGAAACATGGTCTGGGCTTGCAATCTTGGGTTAGGCTTTGAAGGAGGCAGTGTGACTATAGGTATTGGCTAGCCTCAAAGGCCATTTCAACTTGAAATTTACTAATAATATAAAAATTAATTAATTATTTAACCTTTATAATAATAATATATCACTTTAAACCTCTTAATAATTCCAATAAATTTCATACTCTATAACGTGAACACTTCCTCAAGTCTGAGCACTAAATTGGTTATAGGTGATTGTGCTTAAGCCATTTGTATAGACTGACTCATCTTTGGTGAGTTTAAACCATATTAGATGTACCTAATTTATGTTTTCCATGTAAATAATGTGTTATTTAGTGAAACAATACATTCTAACCTAGTATTAAGCACCACATCCACTCATTAGGCCTAGAATTTGTTATCAACTCATCTTGATGTAGATAGCATTGTGGAATTTCAGTATTCAGAGAACAACTTGAGGGATTTCAAAAAATACTCTCCTCAAATCAAAAAACTCTCTTATATTTAAATTTTATATACCTATATGGTAGATTGGAAAAACATATACTTTGAGTGTTTATAAAATAATGTAACTCTATATAAGAAACCTCAAAAAAGGGCCTCTACCTCAATTTTGATAGTTTTGGGAATTTATCCCAAAATGCCAAAAGTTTGCTTGGGAGGTATTCTTGAGGTTTCAATATAATTAAATATTATAAAAACCCTTAAAATTTATATTAAATCATGTTCAAACCTTTCATACCTTATATAATTCTCAAACACACATTTTATGTTTCCCCAAGAAGTGGCAGACCATACAACTATTGTAGATGGCTATTTTGTGCATTTACTTGTTATCTTGGCTCTTGGAATGATTATTGAAGTTGTATTTGGAATTTTATATTAATAAAATATATCTATGGGAAATAATACATCACTTCAATTCATTTGGAACCATAACACAAAAGAAAACTCCATCAATTGATAGAAATGACTGCAACTCCACTCCTTCACTACTTGTAAATTGAGTTGTTTGAGCTAAAAAATACTTTCCAAATGTGAAAAAAATAATGTATAACATGAGATAAGTGAGTAAAAATCATCTATAATAAATATTATCAACTTAATTATATGAACTTACCGAAATAAGAGCGAAACCTATAGGGTGCATAGATTAATAAGAAGAAAAACATAGTGAACTTCATGAGGATGGTTTGTAAAGAAAAGAAAATTATTTTTAAAAATATTGTTATGAAAATGAATATATCTAAGTGTAATACCACCTCCCAAATTCATTTTACCTAAAACCTCTTCCATTGACTATACCAAGCATGAACTTGTTGATCACTTCTACATGTCTATAAGGGTAATAAAGGAGTAGAATGGTTTTGGGCATTTTTCATCACTTAAAAAGTGTGTCAAGAAATAATATGAGTTTTATGAATATTAATATATGTTTTATGACCTTCTCCCATGGGCCATATAAGTGCCAAACTCCCATTTTTTAGTTAGTTTCTTGAATTCTAGTTAGATAACCTAAAATATTTTGATTAAACTAACATTATTGACATGGAATATGACCTATTGGATGCTTGAAATGAAAAAGGACACTTGGAAACCTTTGGAACCATTCTACTTGCATTGATGATCCCCAAAAGCCTTTTAAATGACTCAAAATGACAAATTGACTAATATGATGAAGACCAAGGATGGGATGGCATTAAATGGCATCAAAAAACTTATAATGCACCCCATGAAAAGATATTAGACCCAATAAAACATCTAAAAGTTAATTTTTTACCTATAGGATCCCTAATTTGACTATAGGGTTAAATTTGGTCAGTAATTACATGTAGTGTTGGGGATCAACCAACAATATGATTACACTTATGAAAGCAATAAACCACAGAATTAAATCAGATAGATAAGTAACTAGAATGATAAATAGCAAAGAACAAGAGATACAAAAAACCACCCTGAAAACTTGTATTAAACTCTTTACAGAAGGAATACAATTGAAGAAACTTCTTTCTTCCACACCTCTCTCAGATGCACAAGATCTCTCTCTAGATCTCTATCCCTCAAGAGCTCTCTCTCTTAAGTACAATCAATTCCAACAACCTGGATTGATTCACCTCTGTACTGTTCTTCCAACATTCACAATGTTCTACTACAATAAGCTAAGAAGATCTTTCCTACATATAGAATTAGGAAACTTGAGCATGCACTTACAACCAACAGTTAAGCCTCTTGAACAAGGGCTCTAAAAACAATCTTACTAAAAATAGAAATGCAAACTTAAGACTAAGACTTAAACTCATCATGCAAACACTCGGTTCTATCCTCGAAAATAGCATTCTGGACGCATAGGTAACTGACGCCGGTTCCTGCCTGCTTGCATGTGACCGATGTCGGCTGATCTTCTGTCGACGCCGACGTCTCTTCAACTGTTCCTGACCGATGTCGGTCACTCTTGACCAACGTCGGTGACTGTTTAAACCTACAAATTTGGTAATGCACTCCTTGGTGAATCTTTTAGACTCCACACCTTAACAATCTCCCACTTGGAGATAAACAGCTGCACCAGTACCTGTACATAAACATCTTCTAGCTCCTCCATCTTCAACTCAATCATGAAGACCAACAGAAGTTGAATGAAGATTCAACTTCTCCTTTGTAACCGGCTTGGTTAACATATCAGCAAGATTCTTGTCTGTATGGATCTTCTCCAGCTTCAACTCACCATCCTCCAATACCTGTCTTATGAAGTGGTACCTGAGTTGTATATGCTTGGTTCTTGAATGAAAGGCCGAATTCTTAGCCAAATGGATTGCACTCTAACTATCACTATACAATCTGCAACTCCCATGCTCCCTTCCAAGATCTTCCATGAACCATGTCATCCATATCATCTCTTTGCTAGCTTTTGTGGCTGTAATATACTCTGCTTCTGTAGTTGACAAGGCAACAACCTTCTGCAACTTTGATATCCAACTAACCGCCGTTCCACCTACAGTGAATACATATCCTGTGGTGCTCCTCCTGCCATCCAAATCACCTGCCATATCTGAATCTACATAACCATGTAGAGAAGTATTTGAACCTCCATAGCATAAGTGCCTACTATTGGTTCCTCTCAGATATCTAAGGATCCATTGAACTGCTTTCCAGTGTTCCTTCCCTGGATTGGCCATATACTTACTTACAACTCCCACTGCTTGGGCAATATCTGGTCTAGTACAGACCATTGCATACATTAAACTCCCTATTGCAGAAGAATATGGAAATTTACTCATGTACTCTACCTCATCATGTGAATTAGGACATTGTTTTTTACTCAACTTAAAATGTCCAGCCAAAGGTGTGCTTACCGGTTTAGCATCCTGCATATTGAACCATTTCAACACCTTGTCCACATAATCCTCTTGAGACAAAATCAACCTATGATTTTTCCTATCTCTCTTAATGCTCATGCCAAGGATTTTCTTTGCTGCTCCCAAATCCTTCATAGCAAACATTTGAGCTAATTTCACTTTAAGCTCAGAGATATCCTGCATGTGTGATCCTGCAACCAGCATATCATCTACATACAACAATAGAATAATATATCTACCATTATCCAATCTCTTAAAATACACACAATGGTCAGATTGACACCTATTATAGCCATGCTCAGTCATAAACCTGTCAAATTTCAAATACCACTATCTAGGAGCTTGCTTGAGGCCATACAAGCTTTTCTTCAATCTGCACACTAACTTCTCCTTACCCTTGACCTCAAATCCTTCCGGCTGTTCCATGTATATTTCCTCATCCAAATCTCCATGAAGAAACGTTGTCTTAACATCTAGCTGCTCAAGATGCAAATCCTCAATAGCAACCAAAGACAATACAACCTGTATAGAAGACATTTTAACAATAGGAGAAAAAATCTCACCAAAATCAATACCTGGCTTTTGTGCAAATCCTTTCACTACCAACCTGGCCTTATATCTCATCTATCCATTCTCACCTTCCTTCAACCTGTAGGTCCATCTGTTCTTCAGTGTCCTCTTACCAACTGGCAACTCAGCCAAATCCCATGTTTGGTTCTCTCTCAAGGACTCCATCTCCTCAACCATGCCACGCTCCCACTGACTCTTGGACTCCACCTGTAATGCTTCTTCAAAACTCTCTGGTTCTCCACCATCAGTTAGCAATAAATAGAACAATGAAGGAGAATATCTAATTGGAGGCTTACTTACCCTTTCTGACCTCCTGATGGGCGTCTAAGACTCGTTCACAACACGCTGTCCTCCCAAATTCTCTGACAGTGACCGACCTCGGCCACCTCCAGACCTATTACTGGCTGACACCAGTTCTTCCTGATTGACATCAGTTCCTATCCTACCGACATCGGTCTCTGTATGACCGACATCGGTTTCTGTACTGCCGATGTCGGTTCCTATCCTACCGACGTCGGTCTCTGTGTTTTCCTGCAAGTGATTATTTATTTTTCCCGCGAGCTCATTTTGGACCGTCACCTCATCCAATTCTCCGTTGCTCTACCCAGATTGATTCAGCTTCTTTAGCTGATCACTATACATCACTTTTTCATTGAAAACAACATCACGGCTCCTAATTACCTTATTAGTTCCTAGATTCCAAAATCTAAAACCAAAATCATCTGAGCCATAGCCAATAAACGTGCACCTTATAGACTTAGCATCCAACTTCCTTATATTTTCCTTATCTACATGCACAAAGGCTTCACAACCAAAAACTTTGAGATATGAGAGATCTACCTTTTTACCTATCCATGCCTCTTCTGGGATTCCACCATCCAGAGCTGTAGAGGGTCCTCTGTTAATCAAGTACACTGTAGTGTCAACAAATTCTGCCCAAAACTCTAAGGGCAACACAACATGCAATCTCATACACCTTGCACACTCCATTATTGTTCTATTCATCCTTTCAGCAATTCCATTCTACTGAGGTGTCCTTGGAACCATCCTTTGCCTACGGATTCCATGCATATAACAATACCAGTTGAACTTAAAGTTGTAGAACTCACCACCATTGTCAGATCTCAAGCACTTCAATCTTCTATCTATTTCATTCTCAACCATAGCTTTCCAAATCTTAAAAGTCTCAAATACATCATATTTCTTCTTAATACAATAGATCCATACCTTTCTTGTAGCATCATCTATGAACGTAACATAGTACTATGATCCTCCAATAGAAGCTACCTGAGCCAGTCCCCACACGTCTATGTGAACAAGCTACAACTTATGCCTCTTCTTTATAGACCCAGTCTTGAGAAAACTAACCCTTTTCTATTTTCCAAATACACAGTGCTCACAAAATTCTAGATCCATGCTTTTCAAATCTGAAAGCTTACCTCTAGACTTAAGAATTGACATCCCCTTCTCACTCATGTGGCCAAGCCTTGAGTGCCACAATTTAGCATCCACATCTAAAGTAGATAATATAGAAGGAGAAATATTAGTAACACAATTACATAAATAGAGAGTACCTACTCTCTTACCTCTGGCCATAACAAGTGCACCCTTGGTCACCTTCCAAGATTCTGCTGTGAGAGTTACTGTACAACCCTCGTCCCCTAACTTTCCTATAGAAATCAAATTTCTCTTCTAGATAGGAACATGCATCACATCTCTCAACACCCATGTGTTGCCATTCTACATCTTCATTTGCACTTTACCTTTGCCAATAATCTTACAAGGCTCATCATCCCCTAGATACACTATTCCAAAATCTCCATGGATATAGTCACTGAAATATTCTCTGTTAGGGGTAGCATGAAAAGATGCACCAGAATCTAATACCCAAGATTCTATATTATTATGCAAAGAGAATATTAAAGCATCTTGTGCAATACCTACAACCTTTGCCTCTTCCTTTCCTTTGTGCTGATTGTCCTCCTTAGGCTTTGACCAACAATCTCTGCTTATGTGCCCCATCTTTTCACAATTCCAGCATTGTGGCCTCCTGCCATTTCTGGATTTGGATCTACCTCTCACCTTAGACTTAGATCTTGATCTCTTCTTGCTCTTCTCTTTTTGCCTTCCCCTGCTCTCAAGATTTAAAGCATTCCCTGATGTTTCCTCTGTGCTTTTCCTGTGAATTTCCTCATTCAAGATAACACTAACAACATCCTCTACTTTTAAAATATTCGAAGCAGATGTAGTATTAGAAACGGCCATTACCAAGCCATGCCAGCTTTCAGGCAAAGAACATAATATTAAGAGAGCTTTTATTTCATCATCAAACACAATATTGACTGAACTTAATTGATTTACAATTCCATGGAAATCATTCAGATGATTAGATATAGATCTGCCTTCTTGCATATGCAAATTAAATAACTGCTTCATAAGATATACCTTATTAGAAGCTAAGGGTTTTTCATACAAATTTGCTAAAGTAGTCATCAACTCTACCGTTGTTTTTGCCTGTGATAAATTAGATATCACAGTAGATGCTAGACTCAGTCTTATAGACCCCAAAGCCTTTCTATCAAGAACTTCCCATTCTTCATCATCCATGTCTTTGGGCTTCTTTGCAATCCCACCTAACGGTAAGTATAGATCTTTCTGATACAGATAGTCCTCTATCTGCATTCTCCAATGTTGATAGTTCTTTCCATTAAACTTCTCCATTCTCAATTTACTTTCTTCTGCCATTGCTTCTCCCACTCAAACAAAAATCCCTGCAGAAACCCCTGTGAGCAACCTGTAATCAATACACACTACACAAATCTGAACCACATGTTAGTGAACCTGAGCTCTGATACCACTTGTTGGGGATCAACCAACAATATGATTACACTTATGAAAGCAATAAACTGTGGAATTAAATCAGATAGATAAGTAACTAGAATGATAAATAGCAAAGAACAAGAGATACAAGAAACCACCCTGAAAACTTGTATTAAACCTTTACAGAAGGAATACAATTGAAGAAAATTCTTTCTTCCACACCTCTCTCAGATGCACAATATCTCTCTCTAGATATCTATCCCTTAAGAGCTCTCTCTCTTAAGTACAATCAATTCTAACAACTTGGATTGATTCACCTCTGTACTGTTCTTCCAACATTCACAATGTTCTACTACAATAAGCTAAGAATATCTTTCCTACATATAGAATTAGGAAACTTGAGCATGCACTTAAAACCAACAGTTAAGCCTCTTGAACAAGGTCTCTAAAAATAATCTTACTAAAAATATAAATGCGAACTTAAGACTAAGACTTAAACTCATCATGCAAACACTCAGTTCTGTCCTCAAAAATAGCATTCTGGACGCACAGGTAACCGACGCCGGTTCATGCTTGCTTTCCTGTGACTGACATCGGCCGATCTTCTACTGACACCAGCGTCTCTTCAACTATTCCTGACCGACGTCGGTCGCTCCTGACCGATGCCGGTGACTGTGTAAACCTGCAACTTTGGTAATGCGCTCCTTGGTGAAGCTTTTAGACTCCACACCTTAACATGTAGATCAATTCTTCAAAGGCAAAATAATTTATCTAAAAATATAAATGTTGATGGGATACACAAGGGTACTCATATTTATAAAAATATATTCCCTTGGAAGAGAAGAAGATAACAAAACATTATGCTCAATTATAGAGAAATAAAATCTAGGAAACTTCATGCAAACATCCTCTTCTTAAGCTTGGAAAGGCATCCTTAGTGGAATAGATGGCTAAAAAATAAGTAAAAAACTATTAGGAACTTTAACAAGTGTTGGAGGAGTAGATAAATCCATTTAAATATTCCATTTGAACCCTTTATTCCTTGAGTTGTACTAATGTTATCTCTCCCAAGGTATGAGACACCAAAATGAATCATTACTTCGTAATCATTAAATGCTTTTAGATATTTTAGGTTATAACTTGCAAAACCTAATTTTTAATTTGAAGTAAGCACTTTTACAACTTGAAAAAAGGTAAGTGTAAATTAAAATATGAGTTTTTACAAGTGAAACAATTAAATCTTTGTCAAAAAGAAAAAATGTGAATTACAAGTTTGCACTTAATAACTAAAGCCCATCAAAAAGATACTTGAAAATTACAAGTGACTCTTTCTTAAAAAGAGTTATCAAAATGATAGTTGAAATTTGCAAATTTAAAATTTATAATATATCTTTCAACAAAGAATATAATTTATATAATTTTTTAAAAAACTAATTCAAAAAAAATAATCCACAACCATGACCTTTGAAGATTCCTTGTCCTTTCTTTCTTATATCTTCTCGATGCAAACATAAAATATGTTAAATTTATCTTGAAGGAATTATTTATCAGGACCAAAGGTGTAAATTTTTCTTATCTCACGTTATGTTATCACTTTAGACAATTCCTTAGATGCAGCTCTATAGACTTGAGTGTCTTTTCCCATCTAATCTAGTGTGTTGTGATACTTGATGAATCAGTGGATGGAGCTCAAGTTGAGAGTTATATCTTGTATTGATTCTTTCTTGACTACCCCTTTGAATTTGTCTTGAACCTATTTAATTAGAAAGAGTTGATCTGGGTGATCTATTGCTTCACATGATAATTTACCATGTGAACATTCAATGTCATAAATTGTATCGATGGCCTTGCCACATATAATTTTAGCCTTATTAATACTCTCAGTGAGTATCATGATTCTAAAATGAGCTTCCCTATCCATCTCTTCATGATCTATATAACTATTTAATATCTTTTTTGATATGAAGGTGTCAGTCTCAATTAGGTCAATGACCTACAATTTTGGAAATAATAGGTTCAATCTTTCAATCTTTTCCTCATATTTTCTTATATTTACTTTTAAAGATGCATGATCATCCTTTAAAGTCTTATAATAGTCCATTTCTATCTCTATTACTCTATTTCCTTTCATTATTATCTCATCTACCTAATCTTTTGTGGCCTTTCCCATGGTACCAATATTTTTCATTATCTCAAATGCTTCTTTGTCATAGAATTGGGAAAGAGATTGAGTTGGCTGGGCTACTAGCTCGATGAACTTCCTCAAGGTAATTGTTAATTGCTCAATTTTTTTTTTTAGTTCATCTTTAGTGACCTTATCACTACCCATATTCTCAAAAAGAGAGTTGATACTTGAATCAACATCATGTTTCAGTCCTTCTCTTATCAAACTTCCTAGGTGCACTTTAGATATTTGATAATCCCCCACCACTAAATCTTCCTTTTGTTTGTCTAGTGGGGGAACTATTATTTATACATATCTCTCCCCTACTACAACATATGGTATTCAGGATATAGTCCTCAGCCCTAACTCTGGTCATTTTGATGCCTCTAAAAGATAAAATTTTAGTGTTCTAAGAGACACCATTTGTTTCCTTTTTTTTGCTACTAATTGTGATAGCCAACCTAGAGTGGCAACCTATGAATCTATAGCTAAAACAAGCAATGCTATTTTTTAATCTATATCTGAAGCTACTACATTGCTAGTTACTATGACAAGTGTTGTGTTTATACCTAATATTGTTGTTGAATCCTTGAAAAATGATTTGTCTATTTCTTTCCCATTTATGGGTTGAGCATCCACCATTGTATCAGTGGGTCCTTATATCTTTACCTCCTTGGTGGGATCTTGGGTTACTATGGGAATGGAAAGAATTGGTACTTTAAGACACCATTTGTTTCCTTTTCTTTGCTATTGATTGTGATAGCCAACCTAGAGTGGAAACATGTGAATCTATAGCTGAAATAGGCACTATCATCTTTGAATCTATAGTTAAAGCTACTACACTGGTGGTTACTATGACAAGTGCCTTGTTTGTCACTAATATTATTTCTAAATCCTCAACTGATGATTTAGATATCTCTTTCCCATTTGTGGGTTGATCAACCAAAATTGTATTAGTGGATATTTTTGTCTCTACCTCTTTGGTGGGGGCTTGGGTTACTATGGGAATGGAATGAATATGTACTTTAATGGGTGAATTGGGTATAGATGTAATTATCAGGGGTGTGGAAGCTAGGAGTGACATGATTAGAAAGGTAGGCATGGGCAGTTGGAATATGGGAAGCTATATAAGGGTGAAATCGAAGGTAACAAATGAATCAATAAATATGGTGAGAACACTTAGAGTGGATGAAATGGGGAGTATGATGGAAGATGAAACCAAATATGTATTTGTCTCAATGGTTGTTATGACTAGTGGGATTATAGTCAAGATGATTGAGTCTATAACCATGTATTATTGGGTAGTATTAGTGATTAATAGAGTGGCAGTGGATATTGGGGATGATGTGGAAGTGATTATGAAAGAGGGAGGTGAAGGTGGAGTTTGAGTATCCAACTGTGTTTATTGGATTATCATCATGGATTCACTTTCACAGGTGGGTCAGATGAAGGTATAATTACCTACACTAGTTGGATAATGGAGATAGGAAGGGTAATTAATTGAGATGACTGGGTAGTGGATATAGGAGGAGGTAGTGATGTGGTTGGTTTAATATTATAGATAGGAGGGGGGACTATTTGTGCTATTTAAACAATAGTTGTATTCTCTATAGAATTTAACATTAATTGATCCATTGGTTGTGCTACTATCTCTTGGCTACTAAAAGGTCCCATTTTGGCCTTATACTTATACTTCCACTTGTGTGACACAACTAGCCTGTATACCTAGTCTATTTGGGATCCACTATTGGAACCCTTTGTTGTTATTGCCACACCCTTCTCCTTTACTTCTCTCAACTTGTCATTGATACTCAAGGTCCCTTTGGTTATCTTGAATCCTTTACTCAACTAGTTTATTATTCTATTTATAACTTGGGTGGTCTTATCCATCAATGAGAAGGATTCAAGCATATACCACTTGACTAGTGGAATAGGTTGGAGATAAATTTTATTATCATAATACACCATGTAAACTAGTGACTCATCTTCTTTAAAATCTTTAGGGACTGATGCCATGCTATATGTTTTGATTTGTTTTAGAGTCATTTTGAAATAATTGCTCAACCTTACTTCCTCTTCATCTTACATATCTACCCAATAATCTTCATTAAAAGGAATGTGATAATATGCGGTAACATCGACTATACTGGTAAATGGACAATCACATCATAGAATGACCTTCCATCAAGAGATGTTAAAGCTATTTGAGTCATCTTAGCATTCACGCATTTGGATTTTGATAGGGAAGAGAATGTGTATCTTCCTATACTAATAGGTAAGTAGATCCCTACCTTATTCTTGCTTGATAAGAACTTTTGAGTTTTCACAAATTTCCTCACAAGTTATATTAGGGCCCATTTATTGCTTACATACCTAAGAAGGGTGTAATTACACCCATTGAAACCACCAACTTTGATGTATGAATATGTTGGGAATTGAATGAAATGTGACCCCTAATTTATGATTTTAGATGTTACAACATCAAAAAAATTTATCCTTCCTATCTCCTTTTCAAACATAATTATGATAACGTATATGAAAGCATCATTGGCCCTTCTAAAATGTTGTTTGTTTTATTCAAGGGTGAGGTTAGTATAGTAGTTAAATACCTTTTTGAATTGATTGGGTACTATGTTAAATATTGGGAATGCCCTCCCTTTTTTTAATATATAGACTAGGTATGAGGTCATATAAAACTTGCCTATCATTTAGAATTCCATCAACTATTTGTGAATGGATTCAAAAATCATCTGGGCCCAATGGATATACTATTTGTTTTGATGAATCACCCATGTATACTAGTACATCCAATATTGATAATTCTTGGCATCTGGATTCCCTATAACTATGTGAAAGAGTATGATAATGTCACATACTTCATTGTTGAAGTCTATTCTGGATAGGGTTTTAGGCATTCTTTTAGTTGTAGTCCTAGATATTTTTAGCCATTATTTTTTTAACACCCTTAGATAGGCTAAATTATTATCTTGATATAAATTTTTAGAAGAGTCAAGGGTTATATCCAGATAGCTTTCATATTCTAGAATCGGGAACATGATATCAATGAAATTAGAGTCTAGATTTAGAATCTTCTCTCTTTTATCATTCACCACCTCCCTCTTCTCAGCATCATAGTGTTTTACCATTGTGAATATAAGATCAAGGATTTTTATTATTAGTGGGAAGTTTAAAACCTAGGACAATCCACTGTCATAAATGTTTCGAATCTAATCGTTCTTGAATTCTACATTTACTCAGTTTTATAAATCTACTAGGTCTACGTGACCTAGATCTATGTCAGTGATATCATTCATGTTTGAATCCAGGATAAATGGGTCACTAGGTCCCTTTGAATTGAAATTCATTTCCTTTACAAACATGTATTCTAGGAAAATTATCATGGAAAAGCCAACTATAGAGTTGGTGGGGTTTTGAATTGTAATTGTAGTTGAAATGTCCAATAGGGTTTTGACCATAATTTGTACTTTCAATGTTTGATGAAATTTATGGTGGGGTTTTTGGTTTGTAGAGGTAACTCAAATTTTTTATGGGAACTTAGAGTTTTTAAAGTAAGGGAAATCTCCTTCTAGGATTTGTATGTGTTTTTATAACTTGGATCTCCACTGGGTTTGATCTTGCAAAATCAAGAGGGGTTTATGTTAGATTTCATGTGGAGAATACTATAGGAATATTATAGACTTCAATATTAGGACACAAACCCTATATTTTTTAGGAAAAAATTAATTTGTACTAACAACATTCAAAATGAAATAAATAGGAAATTATAAATGATATTGTCAATGAAATCTTTCTAACAACTTTGAAGGTAAAAACTTAACCTTGGTAAAAAACCTTAGATTTTGAATAGAAAACCAAATTATAGGGATTAAATAAAATGTAGGATGCTCTATAGTAATACCATGCTTACATGTAGGGGATGGTAATGGTAGAATTTGATGTGTGGAATTGGTGTACCGTTGCTTGACATCTAGTTCATAGGATTTATTGCACATAGAGATCTAAATTTCAATTTGTAAATGTTAAATAATGACCCAAAAAACATAATTTATTAATAAAACCCACATTTAATGCTTAGTAGGGTGGTGGTTGGGTAAATGTTGGGAAAGTTGGGTTTTGGGGCTATCATGCAATTTTGTAAGTTGCAAAATTTTATTTTACATTTTGATCTTTGATTTCTACCAAGTGGTTTGATGCCAAGAAAGTGGGTATCATAACCTCATTTTTACTTTGTAACTTTTCAAAGTTACAAATTGTAGCAAAAGTTCCAATTTATACTAGGTAGGGAAGAAGGGTGGAAGGTAGAACTCAAGTTGTACTTTGCAACTTTCCAAAGTTGAAAAGTGCAATTAAAGTTCTGGTTCCTAAAAATACGGTGAATGGTATAAATCATAACTTGAGTTACAATTTTTAAGTTTTCAAAGTGCAATCAAAGTTCTAGTTTTTGGGGGTATTAGGTAAGAGTGTAAGGTGGGGTTTCGATTGCATTTTTCAACTTTCCAAAGTTTAAAAGTGTAACCAAAGTTCTAGTTTTTGTTGGGCATTGGGTAAGCAGGAAACAAAGGTTTAGGTGCACCTTACAACTTTGTAAGTTGTAAATTTCACTCAATCCTCTTGTTTGCACTAAGTATATGTAAAGAAAGAAGTAGATGTTTGGGTGCACTTGGTAACTTTTCAAGTTGTAAACTACACCCAAATTTTTGATTTCTACTAGGTAAATGAAAAAATTGTTTCTTGGTCACTTTAAATCTCTTTTCCAAAAAATTTAATGGGTCTCCCTTAGGGTACAATATGGTTTTATATTTTTTTCACCAAAATATCAATAATATCCAAAATGTCTTCTAAATATTATTTGGTATTGCTTCTCATGGATATGTGCTAGGGAGGATTTTTTATTTTTATTTTGACAAAGAATAATTGTTCAAGAAAAATGACTTGAATAGAAATGAGTCATCATAAATTAAATAATTTGGTCAATAAAATATGAAGACTCAATTATAATCCCAACAAACATGATCTATAATTTTTATAGCAAAACATGACTTACAACTACAAAAATTAAATTATTTTGAAATTCTAATTTATATGATAAAAAATAACTTAGAAAAATAACTTTGGACTATAAGGTATGAAGGATAACTCCATACTCTAGTTTCATAAACAAGTGATTTACTAATTGGGTGATATAGTCATATTTATGCATTGGCTATAACTTTTGACTGATAAAATTAACAACACCCAACATAGGAGAATTGAACAAGATGAGAAGGAGAAAAATAAATAAAAACATAAAATCACAACCGAAATAAATAAAAATATGAAGAAAAACAAAATCCTAAGAAATTTATTTACATGTATGGGATAACCTATTTTCATTTGAAATAATGCTACAAATATTACCCGATGTATGGCAAAGAAATATGCTTATTGTCTCAAAAATATAATTAGAATGTGTTGTCACCTCAAAAGTTCTAGATTTTGAATTGACCTATCCACAAGGAATCAAACTTATCATGGCTCCATTTTAGGTCTCTTCACTTATCTCATATGACTACAAGATCTCTAACCTAAAAATATATTTTCATCTCTTTCTTGTCAAACAATGTTTTGACTTAAGCTTGATGTTCTAAAATTCTATCAATAACCTGTAGTATTTCATCTTCAAGTTTGTTAAGATACAAAGTCCTTTTATCCAATGAAATTTAAAAATTATAATTTATAATTTCTCTCACAAAATTTAAAGCAAGACTTTCAAACATTATTGGTATTTCAGCATTTTCCCCATATAATAAGTGGAAATGAGACATCCTGATAGATTTTTTGGGAGTGATAAATTGTACCCATAATACATAATAAAAGGTCTTGTGCCAATTCTTATAATTTTAATCTACAAGTTTGTGAATGATAGTAACCAAAATTTTGTCTCTAGATTCTATCTAACAATTTCCTTGTGGATGATAGTAAGAGGAATGACATAGAGAGATACCATAGTCATAAAAAAACCAACCAACTCAACTAAATAAAAATTACACACATTGTTAGTTATAATATTTTTAGGAACACAACATCTTATTAGTATATTCTCTTTGATAAACTTGTATACTACCTCTTAATTTATTTTATTTATTGCAATTTCTTCAATCTATTTTGTGAAATAATGTCACTGTGAGAACATGTGTGTGAACATCACTTGAATGAGGATTCAGTGTTTTAATGAAATTCAAAACCCATTGCTGAAAGGGTTATTTAATTACAATTTGATTGAGTGGAAAACATGCAAGTTTTAGCCTAATAACATATTGTTGATAGACTTCACATTTTATTACCTAATAATAGGTATATTTGAATTAAGGTGATGAATAATAATGAGATCTCAAGATTTTGTATGTTTTTATCGATGTAGAGAAATGACCACTAGATGCCTAGTTATGAAAAGATTTAAGAAGCTTCTTTTATTATTCTTTGTGTGCACATCTTAGGAAGAAACCATCAATATTATTTTTGAACAAAGTACCATCCCAAATAACATAATTGTTTTTATTTTGAATGTTCTTCACTATTCCACATATACACGTGGGAGACAGTATCTATATGTTGTAAAATATGTAATGTATGATTACAACTCATATTTTGAATAAAAAAACAATAGAATTGGTAAGTTATATGTCTTTTAATTATCTTCATTTACTAGAATAAACATTATTTGATTATAATCTTTTTATTTCATGAGCTTACATAATCCCTTACCTTAGACTAATTTAGTAAGCTTAAATTTAATATCATATTCATCAACTTCTATAATCCAATGTCCCCTCTTTAGGCCAACTTATATTTTTTTTCAAGATAGATTTCACATCTGTATCAAGCACCATCACAATAGAATGAGAATTCAAAAAATAATATCTGAACTATTTGACTACTTTGACCACTGCATATACATGCTTTTCAATAGGAGAGTATTTGAGTTCATAGTATTTGAGAACAAAAATCATGAAGGAAATTGGTGATTCAATTATTTCATCATCCTTTTGAATTAAGATAGCTGAGAAAGTGTGATTATAAGAATAAAAATATATAATAAAATCTTTTTTGAAATCAGGGCATACTAGAGTGGGTTTATGAGTAATTTCAATTTTGATCCTTTAAAATTCCTCTTTCCATTCATTTTTCCATTTTAAATATGGTTTACATATTATCATATACATAATATTTCTTATGAGTTATGTGAAGTCAGGAATGAACCTTCTCAATAAGTTTACTTTGCTAAACAAAGAATGAACTCCAAGCTTGCTAGTTGGCAAAGACAATTTTTGAATCACTTCTTCTCTTTCAAGATCAATTTTGATTCCTTATTTTAAAATTATATGCCCAATTTGTTTACCTTCAATTACTCCAAATATGGATTTTTTTATATTTAGAGAAATACCATGAAGATGACATTTCTCAAACACTTTTTTAAATGTTTATAATGTTATTCTCTCTTCTTTGAGAAAACCATAAAATCATCTAGGTATAACACCATTATTTTATTTTTAAGATAACTAAAGGTGATATACATGACCCTTTTAAATTTTTATCCTATATTAAAAAGAAAAAATGACATTATTCAATGTGAAAATGTACCCCAAGGAGTTGTGAATGTAGGTTTATGTTGATCTTATTTAACTACTTCTATCTAAATATATCTCGATAACCCATCTAGCATGGAAATCATATTTAAACTTGTAATTTCATAGAAAACCTAAACCATGATAAGAAATGGATATTTATCTTTCAAGGATGATTGACTCAATTTTTGAAAATCAATCCATATCCTGATTTCCTCACTTTTCCTATGAACTAGCACTATATTCATAACCCATGTTGAATGATGAATAGGTAAAATGATTTATGCATTTAAATTTTTTTGGATTTTTTTGTAAATAATTCTAGATATATTTAGGTTATATTTCCTTTATTTTTTATTGAAAGGTTCTACATTGGATTTGAGGGGTATTATATGTTGCATATCTTTCAACTGGAAATATTTGAAATCAACATATGAGTATGCAAAGATATCAATGTATTTTCAAATAAGTGTAATAATGTTTGCCAACATTGGTGGTTCTTAATATTTGATGTTCACTTTTTCATAATCTATTTAGGGGAATTTTTTTGTATCTTTTTTTAATAAACATGTCATGTTTATCAAAAAATTCTTTTAGAGAGACTAGACCCTTAGGGATTTTATTACCTTTGAGTTTAATTAATCCATTTTTTCTTCAAAAATTTCTTCTTTCTCAATTTGTGATGAATATTCCCTATATGTTGATTCACTTCCT
Source organism: Torreya grandis (assembly GCA_037957365.1). Taxonomy (NCBI): domain Eukaryota; kingdom Viridiplantae; phylum Streptophyta; class Pinopsida; order Cupressales; family Taxaceae; genus Torreya; species Torreya grandis. Next base: position 1,936,267 of record JARHVA010003542.1, read on the forward strand.
TTAAAATAGATATTTTTTAAATTATATGTTTTTTCAAGAAAAGTAATAATCTATTGATCATTGTTGAAAACTTGCCAATTTTATAAATTATCTGACATACTAGGCATATACACTAGTTCAATAATGTATCTGAATTTTCCAATATTAGAGTGAGGAATCAACAAAGATGCAAATATTAAAATCACAACTACTTTTGTATTACTTTCTCTTGGGATGGTTGTTATGGAAAAAGATTCAAAAGCCTCTATTTTATCCCATACCTTGTTTTAATAATGTTTCATAATATCATTATTTACTTGATATTATACTTTTATTTTATTCACAACCAACTCTACATCTCCATTTACTTTTAGATTATTTATTTTCATTTATTTAGACAACTTGTAAGCTAATAAGTAGAGCTTCATATTCAATAGTATTGTTAGAGAATTTAAATTACAACTTATATGAAAAATGAAAAACTTCCTTGCTTGGAGACATAATAATGACTCTTTCTCTTGAACCAAATTAGGAACAACTATCATCAAACTCAAGAGTCTGAATGTCATTAGGATCAATTTCTATCACCTCAAGCGTGCTCAAATCCTCTTCTATCATGATCATATAATTCCCTATTCCTACATCCTTATACAAAATATTTTCTCTAGGATCATAAAATTTGTGCATTGTGTATTTAGTTTTCAAATAAGGGTCTAGGCATTGCTTAATCCCTTTGATTGGAATTATAGCATGAAAGAAATCAAATTAAATTTCACTACCCAATTCTTTGTAGAAATTTATTCCTATTAGGATTATAAATATAGATAGGATATCTACCTCTAGGATAGTCATATTTATTCTATTTTAAAGAAATTAGGTTGAAGAAACTTGAGCATATTTGGTCTGACTGATTAAGGGTACATGTTTTATTTCCATGGAATAATAATGGAAGGAGGTTTTAGTGTATGTTAGACCTAAGGCATGGGAAATTTTACATAGAATCACATTATCATAAGATCTAGTGTCGATGATATAATTAATCACTTTACACTCTTTGATAAAAAGGGAAATGTAAAATTATTATACTTTATTGGACTTAGAAGTGGTGGAAACCATGGAATTCAAGGCATTAGAGGACAATGGAATTGTCATGATTCCCTTTGTATTTATTTTATTACATTAGTGTTTTTTACCTTGATAAACTCAAATAGACTATCTAATTGATTAAGGATTTATTTTAGGTATTCACCTTGGAATTTTGTATTTTAGTCTTATTCGCATGTTTTATAATATCAAAAATCGATAAACTAGTGGAAGATGAGTTTTCAATAGTTTTAATGGGTTGAGACAAGTTACATCATTTTTGAAAGAAATAATTTTTGGATAACTAGGATTATATATTTGAATAGGGTTACATACCTTAGTCATAGGTTATTTTCCTTTTTCTTGACTTTCCAATGTATTCTCTCTAGGAAGAATCACTTTTGGAGCTTCTTCTTGATTCTTAGATTATTATTTTTTCTTTACTTTTCCTTTTGATTTTTAGTTCTGGTGAAGAATGTGAATGACTTTCCATTCATATTATCAATAGTATCATCATAATAATCTTATCCATAGTCATATTCAAGGTACACATTACTAGATTGACTATTAGATTACTTTGATTTAAATTCTTGAGTGACTACATTTCTATCTCAACCTCTTCGTCTTCATATCCAAAAAATTATTCTATTTACAAAATAACATTCAAATGAGTCTTTGTGTTTAGATGTGGAGGTGATTATATTACAAGTATTGTTTTAGGCTCTTACAATAAAAAATTATTCCCTTGATATGGTACACATTTTCTTCTTAGGATGTACTGATAAGGAGGAGCAATGGTTTTTTGAGGCAATCACTTTAATGTTTTTATATCATTAGCCATTCTATGTAGAAGATTTTTTAGTAGAATACTGATTTGAACCAATAAATTTTATTTTTAAAGGTTCCTTCATTTTTTTGGACATTATCATATCATATTCAACATCAATGGCTAATGTCTGAGCTACCTCTAAGTCAACCACTCTTGCTCTCCTTAACTGATAAATCACCTCTAAAAATTATGATTTAGTAAAGAAGCATTTTATATTTTTCTTTTTTGGTTTGGTGGTCACTGGTATCTTATTGAGTAAGTTATTAAATTTGGCCATGAAATCCCTCATTGGTTTATATGATTCCTTTTCCATTTCATTAAGTTGTGAAAGCAATGCATGTGTATCTTTAGCCAAATTAAATCATATTTCAAACTTATTTTTCATGTCATTATAATTGGTGATGGAATATAGAGTGAGGTGATAGAACCAATCAAAAAATAAATTTTAAAAGGTCTCAATAAAGAATCTAACTATAATGTGTTCATGTTCTACCCCTAATATTCTACATGCTACCAAGAACATTACAATGTGTTCATCTGGATGTTGTTTACTAGTACATGAGAATTTAGAAATTTATTTTATGAAAATTTAGGAATTTCATGTAATTTTATTAGAGCCAATGGCCCTATCACATTACCCCATGTTATTACCATACTAATAAAAACTAATTCTAAATGAAGAACAATCCTTGAGAGGATAAGAGCTTGACTCACTATGTGAATGTTAAATCTTCTTAGGATTTGATGGGATATAAATTTATTTATTTATTTTATTTTTTTGCTTAATAATTAAATTAAAATTATAAATTTATTGCAATTGATAGAATGGATATGTATTAACTTGAAATATGCACGCTTTGGTAAATCTTCTTTCTATGAGTTTGAAATAAAATTATTATTGCAGAGGAGAAGGTTGAAATTGAAGTACTCTTTGATCTAACCTTCTTGGTTTGCCTCTTTGTGTAGATAGAACTTTATCTTTTTATTCCATGATTATATGATATTCCTCTTTTCCCATCACATCAACAACTCTAAAAAACTATACTGCATTATTTTTGTTATCTGATGTAAATGTTCCTAAATATGAAGAAATGTCTTATTGTGTCTCACTTATCCAATCAATATTCATTTAGTCTTTTGGAGTGATAACTATTTTTATGGTCATGAGAAGAAATTCTTACTATGGGAGATGTTTTATAGGCTATATGAAATATTCTTCTTTTTTCTATTCTCACTTGCTTTCTTGAAAAAATTTCTTCATACCTGTTGGTGGTGAAAAATGTCATGCTAATGAATCAACCCATTTATCTTTCATGAAGGTCAAGATGAAATCATACTATTTTAATCATGGGAGACCTATGACAAAAAAATTAGTGCAAGGCACATATAAGGGTCTTTTAAGGTTTTGAGGATTTAATATGTTTAATAATAAATCTAAATCAAATGTACACACATTCACTAAGTTGATCAAACACAACATGAAAATCAATTTTATCAAGAATATTACTCATAAACAATTCTTTGATCCAAGAAAATAATTATTCTTTTGATATTATATGATTCAATCTCAAATCTGTTATAAAACTGTCATCTGACCTATCTAATAGAATAAAGTCTATGAATTAGACAATCCATTGAAGGACTAAAATTTTAGATTGTTGAAAAGATGTTTCTTATGTTCATGTTCACAAATGATCATAAAAATAATAAACAAGAAAGCATAAAAGATCAATATATCTCAACAACCTAAAGAGATACGATAAACAACAATAACTAACTAATAACTAACACTAAAATAAAGAAATCTAATCTAAACTAGGAAAATAAAATAATCTAATACTAACTAAACTAAGAAAATAAATTGAAACTAACACTAACACAAAGAAATAAAACATAAATTAATGAATAAAGTAAACTAAAGTTAACAAAACTAAACTAGAAATCAAATTCAAATAAATAAAATACATAATAAAATAAAAAGTTTGTGAGTCGTAATAAATAAGAGTCATCTTAACAAATCAGATCAATTTTATTTGAGAAATCAACATCCTTCATACACATTATCTTTAAAATATAACTTTTACAATTAATTAGATCAACAATCTATTGCAAAATTGATGTTTTCATCATTATTCAGGT
>JARHVA010003543.1:0-210000 GCA_037957365.1 Torreya grandis
TCCCTCTCTTATTTATTTGATAACTTATTAATGCCTTATTCTAAAATATTTATGTGAGAATGATTTTATTTGTTCTTGAAGGTGTCTCATAGTGTGTATTATGTGAGTTTGAGTGATCAAATCATTGATGCATCAGCTCTTTTACATGATTTATAAGTTATTGTCAAAATCTCTTTCCATTTTCCAAGCAAATTCTAGTTTAGGCTTAGTTTAGGTGATAGATCCAAAAGGAATCTATCCTTCTCTGGAGGTTTGATCCATTATTAGGATACACACCCCCTATGATTAGTCCCATGTTGGAATTGATTTGAGTAGGAAGATCTAAACAATCCCCTTCTCATTTAGGGTGCAATCTAGAATACCAATAGTTAATATTCATATTTATCCATATATAGTGGAGGCATGTTATGATAAGCATCTTCTCCACACTTACACAATTTGTAAATTGGCCAAAGTCATAGTTATATGCTTTAGATACACATTTGTGGTAGAATTATATACATTGATACCATTTTTATACATAGTCTCAACATGACACATATCTAAGGTTAAATATGCTATGCAAGGTACACCTAATATTGAAAAATCAAATTAGTTTCAAATTTCAAACACTTCTAAGGATTGTCAGCACCCACTAGGTTGGAAAGTTAAGAAATCTATCGAGCCAATTTAATATAGTAGTTGATTTACTTTTGGTATGGTTGAGGTGATTAAATAACTCAAGCATACCCATATTATAGGTTAGAATTGATTACATCATCTAACCTCACTAGTTTTATAGTGTGAGTTGACTTGGTTTACTCACACTCATTAGGTTATAAGTATGATTGGGTTTCATGGTTGAGCTAATCTTAACTAATAGGTGGAAACTCAAATTTTCTCCAAGGATGGGGATATGTGTCTTCCAATCTATATCTATTTCTCTTAGATATATGAACTTTTCATATTTTATATTTATCTTAATCACATCTCTAATGATTCATAATGATATATATTTTCAAATCAAATTACCAAAATTAAAGGTGGTTTCATCAATAATAGGAGTACTCTTTCAAATTCAATTATTTTAGTGCTTTTAATTGTAGATTATATGCACTATTTATATATTGTAACATGATATTAGTTTTAGGTTAGTCACCATCAAATCACTTAGGTTACACTCATGTAAAGTCAATGTATGTTATACACACTTAGGTATGCATCCTTTTTCCTTTAAACTAAAAATTTCATTACTAGATTAAAGAGGGGGGAAATGTACACACTATTTATAAATTATATAATACCTCAATCTTTTACAATTGAAAAATACATAACATGGATGTACCTTCAGCTTCTGGACCTTTCCTACTACCAAAAATCTTGCATGAACTATCTCCTTATTTCTATTACTTATCCCTTAGTTTGACCAATGTTATTTTGATGACCCAAGCCTTATATCTTATCCCAAATGTTGTAGACCTAATTTTATTCCATTTCTACAAGTTTTAGACTTGTAAAATATTTCTCTACTTCTTAAATACATGAGTCTCATTCATACACCTACATCGATGTAAGTGTCATATTTTGACACAAGTGTCTAGTGCCCTAAAGTCATCCAATTTACAAATAAAATGTATATATATGTTCAAATTAAGTGATTTAATTTGAGATATTCTATAAAAATATTGGTATTTATACATGATCAAACCTCATTAATTTTTAATCTAACACAAACCTATAAAATCACAAGGCAACTTATCAAATGAATTTAATTAAGCACTTAAGTGAGCAAAAACTTTCCTATTTTTTAATATTTACATATATGTCTTAGAGACAACATAATTTCAAATTTAAAGTATATAAGGATAATTTCATGAGCCATATTTTCAAAGATACAATATAGGTCAATGTTGTACTTGCTTATCACACACAAACCAACACATAGGGGAGAAATACATAAGTTTGAGGCCCTATTTAGAGTACTAGCTATGTAGGTAGCATTCATTGATAAAGGAGTCTTTAGGGTACCTTGATACCATGTGTTAACTGACCCATTTTTCCTACAACCACTATGAATATGAATAACTAAGTTTTTATCATTTGACAAAGAGTGATAGTCCTTGTGTTTTCTATCTAATTTTTGTTGTTTCCTAAGTGTGAAAAGAAGAAACTAGTTAAGAAGGGTGTGTAGAAGAATACCTATTGAATACATTCATGTTTAATTTAGACTTTGTAATAATCCTCTTTTGCTAGGGAAGAATGACCTACAATTATAAATCACTACCACAAACTTGTTGGTTAGACAAGTAGTTGGGTGGATTTCCTAGTGTGAGCTAGATCCTAGAAGTGAAAGCTTTCTAGGAGGCTATCAATCCACTTTTAATGAAAATGGAAATATTGGCATAAAATTATGGCCAACTAAAATTAATAACAAAAAATAAAAACAAATTAACTAAGAAAACTAAATTCTTTGCTTATATGGCTAAAATAAAGCAACTAGTTTAAATAATGTTAAGGCTGAAAGTTGGCTAAAATAAACTTGTGGTTTTTGGTTTAGATTGGTTTGATAAATGTCCAAAGAATGATTTGGTTGGGGTTGGGAAATGGTTGCAATGGTGAAAGTAAATGTTGTTTAAGAAAACTAGAGGGATAAATGATCAAAAAGAGGGCTAAGAAGGCAAAGGGAGAAATGGTCGAAATGAGGCCAAGAAGGCAAAGGGGCAAATGGTCAAAAGGAGGCCAAGAAGGCAAAGGGGTAAAGAGTGATCAAGAGGGTAAAGGGATATGGGTAAGAGGATAAAATGATAAAAGGGTGATGAAGGAAGCAATTGAAATAATAAGGCCAAAGGGAAAGGAATAAAGAAATTAAGATAACTAAATAACAAGATTACCTCAATGATTGAAGATGTTTGTTGATGAATATTGGCTTGTTGAATATCTTTGATAATTTTGGTAGAGTTTCATTGCTTCATGATATTTTACTCAAAGATTTGGATGAATTCCAAAATGATAACCTCCTCCAAATACATGTAATAATATGTTAATAACCAAAGACTAACTTACAACTTCACCTTGGGTGAAGGAGGGGGTATTTATAGCATTTGATGTTAAGAAAAATGCCAAAAGAAGGTAATAGTGAAATATGAAACCATTTCTCATGTGGTGTATTAATGAGTCAAAATGAGGTTGGTGTGGATTCCCATTTGGGTTGGTGAGTCTCCCACCTTGCATATGGGTCCAATTTTGAATGGGAATCATGCACATGGGTTTAAATGAGGCTTAAAGACTTTGCATCACCATTTTTTGTCTTCATATAAGCACTTAAAGAGGTGGCACAAAAAATGTGGCACCATTTTCCATATGGTGCATGAATAGTCAAAGATGAGGTTAGTGGGGATTTTCATTTGGGTTTGTGAATCTCCCATTTGGGTTAAGAAGTCAAAAATGGGTGCCCTTTGCCTTTCCCAAAGAACTAAAGAGGTAGGTATCTCATTTTGAAGGCTATTTTCATGTGTGAAGTCAAAATATATGTTGAATGATGGCCCTTTAAGGTGAAATTCACCATATTTCAAGGGGGGATGTTGAGTGTGGATCCCTTTGGGGCTATCACATAACCATGATGGTAAATTTTGGGGGATTAGAGAGATCCAAGGATGTGGGGAGCACATTTTGCATTTAATTCTCATGTGGATGAATATTATTAAATGCATATTTAATAATTTTCATGTTGACTTCCATGCTTGTTAGAAGTGGGATTGATTTCCTTATTTTCTAGGGAATTAATTATTTATTAAATAATTTCCATATGAGTAGAATTATTAAATGATCTATTTAATCATTTATATGATGCATTATAGGAGAAAATTATTAAATTTTCTATTTAATAATTTTTATGATGTATTATGCAAGTGGGGTGGACTTTCTCATTACTAAGAGTTGGTTATTATCTCTTTGCATTGGAAGTTGTGTCATTTGGAGGAGAATGGCATGTTTATACTTAGTGGGGATTGAAGATAAGTTTACTTAGGTGGGAATGAAATGTTTCCTATGTATATAAGGCCTCTCTTGATGAGGATGGTGAGTTTCACCTTAGAGGATATATTTCTACATCATTTGTTATTTATATAGGGTGTGGTGTGACCTTTTAGAGGTTGTTGATGATTTTTATATATAGGTGTGGATTTTGAGAGATAGAGTAAAAGTGTAAGTGTTTTTCAAAGTGTAGGTGTTCATTTACAGGGTGTGGCATAACATCTTATGAGATACAGTACAGTGCAGATGCAACTGAAAGTGTAACTTTTTATGTAGCATTTTCTACAAGAGATTTTTCTATTTCTATGAGAGTTAATTGTAATCTTGATTTAGATTATTTTTTTATTTGAGGACTTTCTTGGTGGATGTATCTCACATTGGGTGAACCACGATATATATGTGTTATGTGTTATTTTTGGTTTTGTTCTCTCTATTTATGATTTCATTTAAACTGTGATTGAAGGAATTGTTTCTACATAATTAAATATGATTTTCACACATTTTATATCTATTTTTGTGATTATATGGTGGATTAAATCTAGTTTATATTCATTTAATTCCTAATAAGGGCCCTTGTGATTCTTAAATGTTGTCATTAAGCACTTTGGGAAAGGGCTCTAGGTGGGGTATGATGTCCCACATCAATCTACATCACTTCTAAGCCATGCAACTTTCCATATCACCTACCATGTCACTTTTCATGTCACATGACATGTCACTTTGCATGTCACATGCCATGTCATATGTCATGTCATCATGAATAGTGATAGTGGGTCCCATAATGAATAGTGATAATGAATAGTACTTTCAAATGGTGATTTTGAATAATATTATGTGACTAGAAGAATATTGGTTTTGTTAGGTTGAGGGATTTATTAAGGGTTAAGAAGGTTTAGGGGGTCATGAGGCATTTAATCATTGAAAACTACAAGTGTGTAATTTTTTAGTGTCTATATTTTTTCCCTTTTTACTATGTGGCTTTAAATTAACAAGCTACAAAACAAAAATAAATCACTTGGTCAAAGGTCAGGGTGCTCTGAGTATGGGAAGAGATGTTCCCCCTCAAACTGAAATTCAATGAGTAAAGGCCGACTCAGGTGTAAGTTTGATAAGTAGTTGGTGGGGAGGCACTAGGTGGTGCCACAAGGTAGCTGGGCATGTGAAATTCCAATGGGTGAAAGGTGACTAAGCATGGTAGTTGATATTGTGTAAAGACTAAAACTACTAATATTGGTAAAAATAAGTTTGATCCTAGAAGGACACATGATAGGGATAACCAGTCCACAATGTTGGTTATAGATGATCGGGTTGGGCCTATCAAGCCATCTAATTAGGGTTAATATTGGTTGTACATATCTAGGGTAGGAAGTGCTCCTCTAAAATAACATAATTGGTTAGTTCATGCATGAGGTGGTGTAAAATTTTAAGAGTTCAACATGGCAAGGTTGGTTGGTGTGATCAAAAGTCATCATAAAACATGTTAATTATCTAGGTCAAAAGCAACCAATGTCAAGGTGGATGTGGTGAAAGCATGGGTGTATTGGGTATGGATTGGAAGGGGATGGCCAAGTTAACTCTAGATGCACTCAATAAGTAGATGCTGCCCACATAGTTATATGGATAGAAATCCAAAAAGAACATCAAGATAAATGTAGTTATTTTGAGGTGGGGAGTGTGGGTTAACTTGGTTGCCCCAACTTGATGTATCATGCAATTAGGTTTGGTTGAAGAATGTTGGATAAAGGGAAACTCTAAAGGGTGAAAATATGGGTATGAAATAGTTTTCTGATTGGTTTGGTAGAAATGGTGGATGAGATTACTTAGGATGTAATTAGATGATTGCGTCAACTATGTAAAAATAATTTGTATCCATGGATAAGTAGGTTCAAGCATGAAATTGTTACCACAATTTTAAAGAAAATAGAAGGGATAAATATGCTTTACCAAGCTTTAGAAAATATAGAACTACTCAAATTACCATGGTGATCTGATAGGTTCTTTCATCACCATCCAAATAAGTTAACATTGTGCACACTCCATAACAATGTCGTTAAAAGGGTATAAAAGGTTATTATTCAATGATTTGGAGAAACAAAGGATCAGAGTGGGTAAATGAGAAGTGGAAAAGATTCAAACCCTTGACCCTTGAGCCAGTGGGGCCCCAAAATAAGTAAGTGTTGAGTTTTGAAGGAATTCAGAGAAGTCTTTGAGGGGTTTTGGAATATAGAGTGAGGTGAAAATAATAATAATAATAATAATTAAATGAGGGAGTAGGTTGTGGATATTATGCATTAAAATAAGGGAATAGAGGATACGAGGAAGTAGACAAAGAGATGTACATAGAATTGGCACAATTGGTGACCACACTCTAAAGAGGTGGAGCTTGAATTGGAGAAAATAAGGAAGATCCAACAAGGGATGAGGTGAAGGTGGACTAGGAGACGGATGAAGATATAGGTAGAGAAAACAATGGGGTTAAAAATAAAGATGAAGGTGGAGAAGGATGAAATGAGCTAGGCATGGACATATATTTAAAAAAAAAAGGTTGAGAAGAACAAGGAATGTCATAAAGGGAGATGAAAAAAATGAAATGAAATGGAGAAAAGAGAAGAAAAATAAGAGGAATAAGATGGGGGCGGGGAGGGATGCACTAAAGAATGACAAATTAGAGAATTGAAAAGGATGGGGAGAGAAGTGTAACAATCATGAAGGGTAAGTGGAGGATGATAAATATGGGAGGCCATGAAGGGTTTGAAAATAAGTCTAAAAATATACCAAAGATAAAATAGTTTTGTGATGAAAATGAGAAACAAGGAAATAAATATAAGAAAGTAAATAGGAGAGAAAAGGAGGGAAATGAGAACATAAAGAGGATGGAAGGAGAGTAAATAAGTAGGTGGTATCTGAACCAAGTAAGCATGGATAAAGATGGGTAATGAAGCAAAGCAGATGGTGGTTTTGGAGATGATAATGGGATGGAAAATGGGAAAGGGGTTAAGAAAAATAAGGGGAAGATAGGATGTATGCATCAATTAGCTTGTGAGAAGATTTTGACAAGCCAAAAAGGGGTGATGTGGTGAAGAAATAGGGGAACACAATGAAAGGGCATGAGATGAAAATAAGGGATGAGGATCAGGGATGATAAAAAAAAGAGGAAGAATTGAAGCAAGGATACAAATAATGGATACTCGTAAAAATGCAAAAGGCAAGTGAGTACAGAGATGGGAAGAGGAAAAGGGGAATATAAAAGGCAAAAGGGAAGAACTGAGAAGAAGAAAAAAGGAAAATATGGAAGGCTTCTCAAAGGATAAATACTTAGGTAAAAACTAGTTTTAGAGGAAAAAAAGAAGACAAAAAGGATGAAAGGATGGGAAAAAGCAAACAAGAAGAATGGAAAATGGGTATGGTGGGAAGAGTGGTGAAATGGTAGAGAGTGGTGGTACATGTAAATAAAAAGTATATCAATAGAATAAATAGAAAGCTTGCAAGATGCACAATATGATGTGGAATTGGTGAGGAAAAGAGAGTGATAAAGAGGGTATGATAAATAGTCCAGGGTGAGGGGAGATGATGACAGTGAAAGAAGTTGAAGGGGATAAAGGAAAAGGTTGGTAATAAGTGTAGAGAGGGACCAAAAACATGAAAAGTGGGTGAGGGAGTGAGCTACGAAGTATGCATGAGGAAAGGTGATGGGGAGGCTAGCTTGGTAGAGTAGGTGGTGGCTTTATGGGAGATAAGAAGGGCCAATGACGAAGGCTATCAACCCTTGTGTTAAAAGAGATTGACAAGCTAAAGGGAGGGAGGTGGTGAGGGGATGGGTAGAGAGGTAGAGAAAGAGATTTTAGGAGGGAAAACAAAATAAAGAAGGCAATCGAGCTAACCTCAATCACTGAGCAATCCAAAAAGACCTCAAGCCAATGTAGTTATCCTAGCAATGGAAAAAAACTTAAGAGGAAGTATTAGATGGTGTTAAAATAAAAGGATGCTTAAGAAATAATTCAAAGCTTCCTTGATGTAGGATTCCCTAAGTAAGAGGGCATTTTTAGTAGTGGAAATGAGTGAGAAGAAAATAATAATGGGAAGTAGTTGTTAGTGGTCGAGTTACCCTTAAAAGTGAAGAAGTGCCTACAATAGTCTATGGACATCAGGCCAAAGTAGTTCAATAAGGTTAGGTGAGTGGTGTTAAAATTGGTTGCCCCAATTTGATGGATCACATGGGTTGGTTTGGGTGGATGGAGAAGGTGTTGTAAAATAACAATTTTGGGTTTGTGTGAGGGTGAGGGTGAAAGTGCATGGTGTAGCTTGGTGAATAGTTACCATAATGATCCCACATTTATTAAGATGAGAGACATAGATGGGTAAGGTAGGATAAATTAGAATGGAACATGATGATAAGTACCATAAATGACCTTTAATGGAGCTAATCCATAGAAGAGGTGCCTTTATGAGGAGGTTACACCTTCTAAAATTGCGTGAGGGTAGTAGCAAAGTGATGACCTACAAATAATTTCTTGATGACTAAGTAGATTTTACAAGTAAGGAAGTTAGCAACATGGTGAATGATATAGGATGGATCATACCTGACCCAAGAGTTTCATGGATAGGCTAGATGAAAGGTGGTCATGTTTACATCCTCTATCCCAGTTCTTTAGAACTAATGACTTGGGGTTCCACTTAGAAGAGGCCCTGGTAGTAGGGAGATACATGGTCTAAGATATTGGTTATACAGTCAGAGAAGGTGATCACTCCTCTATTATAGATGAACACTTAGTTGGCATAGAATAAAATATTTCCATGTTTGATCAAGCACTACCAATGGTTGGGGTCTGATGTTCAAAGCCTGTGGCAATGGGCTAGTAATAAAAGGAGGGTAGAGGGGATATGAAGTTGAATGTCTTTTCATTAATTCATGGTGGCATACCTCTGATGGAAGAGTTTCTATAATGGAAAGCATTTGGGAGTTACCACCACCAATAATAGTGTTAGTTGTGAAGGCATGATCATTATAATGGCCCATGGTTGGAAGCCAATTTACGTCAACTAGGCTAAAGGTGAAAATGATGAAAATGACCACCAATTCTATATGGATCACAAGATGACAAAGCAAGGAAAGACATTAGATGTGGATAAGATGATAAGGGCAACAAAAATATATCATGACGGTGCATAATGGCTTTGTCAAGATGACCAATCAAATCGAGGTTGATGTGTTTATATAAAAAGGTAAGTAGACATGACCATTTCAAGTGGGAAGAATATTCAAGGGAAACAATGACATCATATGACCTTCCTAGTTGGTGGAATGGATAATCATGTTAGTGAGGAAGGATGGTTAGGTATTATATTTAAATAATCATGATAAGGATGAATGTCTATCATTGAGTTATTTGGTTTTGTAGGTCATATAGAGTACAGAGAACTACATAAAGTTGAAGATGGAGAACAATATAAATAATGGTGGAGGTAATCAACAACCCCCATGACCTAAAATAATCAATATGGTGAATGTGTAGATCTATCAAATACTACAACATGTAATGGATATAATGGAAGTACTATTAGATCAACAAGGGGAAAGTCACCCATGACCCAAACTCAAGCCTAAAATCTTACCTCCACAACAATGACTAAGGAAATAATTTCACTACATAAGATGCAGGGCTAGACAATATGACCATCAGCCTATTTATGGAGGGAACCCTCACTATCTAAGGGGATGTGTGATGAGGCAACAACTAGTGGTAACTATGCAAGTAAAACAACCAAATTAGGGGGATGCAATGATTTTAATAGGTGAGCAGGGTGAAAGACCCAAAGTAGAATATGATTCTCATCATATGGGGATGAATGTGGGATAGGAGAACAAATTATACCCTTTATTAATTTCTAATACATGGAATGGTATGGATGTTAGCTCAGGGAGCAATCAAGTATAAATATGGCTAAACACAAATATAAAGTCACTAGATAATTTGTCTAATGCTTAGGTAGGAAAATAATATATGTTGTTGTAGGCAATGTGTATGTAATCTGATGACTATGTATGTGTCATGTGACTCCTCATGCCATAAATAAAATATTACACAATTTACTGTAAACATGTACAAAATGTGTCAGATGTCATTGATTGAATGTTATCATGCTTAAGGATATGTGGATACTTATGAATGTTATGGTTATGGTTATTGTATCCTTGCTTAATGTAAAAAGAATGATTATTGTTGTTACAACACTATATGGTAAAATTCATAATGAAAACATCAACCAAGCCTAGTAAGATAATAATAGGGCATTTATTTTTTATAAGGACCAAAAATAAACCCGAAGTGGGATTGGATTAATGAATATAAGCCCTTCAAACTTTGTGCATAAATAGTCGTTAGTTGATAGAAAACATTTCTTGATCACTTGGTGTCAAGTAATCTCTAAATCCCTTGATTTATAAATATTTTAAAGGGAAGATGAGTGATAGGTGGTGTGAAGGGTAATGAGTAATATGTATGATAACCTCATGTGAATTAGTTTGACCCTTCTATAGGTGACCTAATACTAGTAACAAACAAGACCATGTCATATGTTTGATGTAGACTGATCAATCTGAGAAGTTTATATGTGAAAATTGATTATGGCTTCCAACTTATTATGTTGCTTGAGAGTTGATTGTAGCTTTAGAATTTTTTGTGATAGTGGGTCTTTTACTTTATTGTTGTATATGGGAAGCTGATCGATACAAGAAGCTTCTAAAAATTATTCTACTTTTGATGAAGTTAACTTAGCCATAATTTAGAGGAGTGGTCTAAGCTTATTGGCTTTGTTTAATTTTTTTGATAGCTATCCTTCAAAGAAGCAGTCTACCTTACATTTGGAAATTTTACTTTATTTTTTGAGAAGCTATCCTTTGAGGGGATAGTCTATAATGCTTAAGATATTGACCCAAGTAGTATTTTAGTATCCAAATTGTGTCTGGATGCAATATGTTTAGACATGGACAAGTCTAATTAGGTTAAGAGGTTTACCTTTATGAGGGAAAAACTTTAACGCAAGAAGGTCAATGATATGTGAAAGGGTGTGGTTTTTAGAGAAATGACCATGGGATTCCATCTTGTTAGAGATGAAAAGTATCAATGAGAACCATGCTATGGGTACAGCGATAGTACCCACATTTAGGATTAGGATATGACTATGATAGTTAGTCACATGGTTCTCTATTATAATAAATTATACTCAAAAGGAGAGGAGAAAGATGGGTTAAGTTTAAAATCTCGTAAACAAGGGATGAGCTTAAGTTATACAAAAGGAGTGATCTTGATCCTTATTTAACATAAAAATAGATACAGATGCAAAGCATTGAGGGGATCAAGTTTTGGTTTGCCTTTAGGAAAGGAAAAATGATAAGCTCCTGATCCATACATATGGGTAATGATTTAGGGTCCAAGCCAATTGAAACCAAACTTGCCTTGTTTACTCTTTTCCATGTTGGTCACGTGTTGGTTTTCTTTTAGTATGAGGTCTTTGATATCTGTAGAGTAATTTTTTTACTCTACGTTGCATTCCAATTTCCAATCGTGCGCTGAAAATTTTGTTCCTGCATACCTTGGTTTTTGATGGCAAAGTTCACAAATGGAACACAAGTTCTTTTCCCCCTTTTGTTTCATTTTTGGCTAAGGGTCAAAATCAAGTGAAAGCTGCCAAGTGGCATCATCTGAGGCACCTTTCATTTTTCTTGCAAGTTGGTCAGGATGTACCACATGTTCAATAGCAACTCAATGAAAAGCACCACATGTCAGCATCCACGTTTCATATTGGCACCCACATTTCATTTATTTTTTAGTGAAGGTCTTTAACAAGCTAAGTATCAGGATGAAGTGGGAAGCACCAAGTGGAAATCAAAGAAGGCCCTAGATTTTTTTTGTAGAAGCAGTGGAAGCTGCCATGTGTCAGCATCTAAAATAAGGTGGTTTAATGAATTATTTCAATAAGGTGGTTCAATGCCTTGGTTTAATATTTTGGTTTAATACCTCAAGTTATGTGTAAATGGTGTGCAATGTTGAACCATTGAACAGTTGAACCATTGAACTATTTTTGATTCAAAGGGCAGTTCAAAGGGGCATCTCAAAGACTAAGGGACAAGTGCCCTTTTAGAGGGAAAGTAAGGCGCAACCAACAAGTTCAAGCGGAGGCTACCAGGTGTTATCAACTTAGCCCCTTTCTACTCCATTCTCAGAAATAGCAAAAGATGCCATGTATCTTCCCAAAAGTAGTGAAAGCTACCATGTGTCGACATCCGAAGGATCTTTTTCGAGTTTCATTTTTGAATAAAGACTATGGTGGGTCCTGAGTTTTATTTTTTGAGTTCATAGAAGCTACCAAGTGTCACCATCTGTAGGAGCCTAGCATGTGTCTTGAATACTTCCATAACATATCAAAAGAGTAGTGGAGATTGCCACGTGTCTTTTGTTAAAGAGCAATGGAGATCACCACCTATCTCCATACCCCTTTTAAAGGTTGATCAGGTGATAAATCTAGTGAATCTTATTTATATGAAGTCCTTAAGTATCAAATAAGTGGATTGTGACAGGTTTCAAAGGTGGAACATTCCTAAGCAAGGTATAGTAAGGATATTGGGAAAGTGGAAAGTGTCGCATGTCTTCGATAAAATTGGTGAAAAGTGCCAAGTGTCATTCTCTAGTGTCTCCTAAAAGATAAGCATATTTTCAAGAAATTGACTAAGTGTCCTCTTTCATTTAAAAAGAATAGAGGGTCTTGTATAGACACTTCCAGCTCAGTTAGAGTTCAATTTGGGCCATAAGTTTGGGGACGCACAGTCAATCTAGAGGGAAACTCAATGGGAGTTATTTCCAGTAGATGGAGCAGTTCATTGGGTAGATTTTTGGGGCCTGCAAACATTGAAAGCATCGTCTATTTGTCCCTTGTGAGATAAAGGCAGAATAGACAGTTGCGTGGGAAAGGAGATGATGGAATGAGAGATCTTAGGCTATAAAGAGGACTGTAGGGATCATCAAAAAAGGATCAGAAGAAAAAGAGAGGGATAATTTTTTGATAAAATCATTGAAAAGAGTTTTAGACTTTCTAGAATTGTGATTAGGAATATCATTTTCCTTTATTATATTTTCTTAAGTTATAAAGTTAATGTAACTGTGCATGTTTCTATGCCTTTTACATGGCTGAAGATTAATGAGAAGACAGAGTTATGTGCCTTTGTTGATGTTTCTTGTATAATTAAGAAAGTAGTCTAAGCTATGATCCTCTATTTCTATTGTTTTTATCTCTTCCATTGATCATGCCTCATCTGCTCTTTAATGTAATTGAATCTTACATATAGTTTCACTGTGCTTAGGATTAAGGATCAAAATTACATTCAGGCGCATCACCATAGTTAGATTTTCTTTCTTTGCATTTGTGTTTCTATTTAAATCTCCTATCTCTTTTCCCCAAACACTTGATATAAAGAAGAGACCAGCTTCTTAAAAATCTAGAGGTTGTTTCAAGTCACATGTCCCACATCTTGAAACTTCCCATTGTTGGTGTCTGAAACAAAGCACAATTTTAAACATCAATAGTTTTTTGGCATGCCCAATGGGACCAATCTTGAAGTTCCTATCAAGACCATATGAACCAGAGAGCTATAAGGAGTCAGAGCTGTGGACCAATCACCAGATCACAATCTGCTACAAATCTAGGTATTCTTTTGCTACCTCTGGTAACAAGTCCAAGGAGAAGAGCTAACCAGTTTATACCAATACTAAATATGGGAGCCCCTATACCCCCAAGAAATTATGCAAGCTGGAACATTGGTAGTCCCTTAATCCTCCTAATACCACTAGCCATTTGGGATCCTATCCCAATAAATTCCCTAAAAGCTCTACCCAAATTCAGTGGGCAAGACTCTAAAACACCTACAAAACATCTTCAGGATGTATCAGATTTCTGTGCTATACATGTTGTCACACAGTAAAATGTGGCCATAAGATTACTAGCAACTTTTTTTAAAGGGAAGGCTCTAGAATGGTATCGGTCTTTAACCCCAAATACCATATCTATATGGGATCAACTAGGAGATCTGTTCTTTGAAAGATTTGCAGAGAAGGGTGATAAGTCTTCTTTGTTACAGTAGTTAATCACCATTCAAAGGGGACCACAGGAAGCCATGACTAACTTCAATTCCAGCTTTCAAAAAACTTGGGACAGAATCCTTGCTATAGCTAGACCATTACCAGGTATGGCCATAGTTTTTTATCTCAAGGCTTTGAATTTAGATATATCTATTATGATTTAGTCACTTGGAGGACACACTTTGCTAGAGGCTTATGAATATGTGGTCAGAGCTGAGAATCATTTAATAGATGCTGGAAAGTTACCTCCAAGGCCTCCCATGCCCATGTTCCTAGAAATCTCCTTGCCATTACCTCAAGAAGTTCCTAAATATATAAACCCACCTGTGTCTATGTACACTTACCCTCAACCACCTACAAAAGAACCTGTCCCTGCTCAGTAATCTGAGATGGATGATATCAAGAATATCCTAAGGACGTTTTCCAATGAGTTGATCAATATAAAAAGATAGAAAAATACTTTCCCAAGCCTCCTTATCAAGGTTATCAAGGAAAAAAAATTTCATCCTATCCAAACCAATATCAGGGTCCTTCAAAACAAACTAACCATCAGCCAGTGAATCAATTAATTGTAGTTCCCACACCCTCATAGACTATTCCTCCCAAATCACATAGAGAGATGGTTCCAGGGCAAAATAATTATGTGGATGATACTAATGCTTGGTGTTTCCCTTGTAATAATGCTCATACACCTAGAGATTGTCCTAGGGGTAATCTACAACAAAGGGTGGTAGAGCAAAGAAGAATGAATGGTCAGTTCACTAGTTCTAGTGACAATCAAGCCTACCAATCTCCTGGTATGCGAAATTCAGTCCTAGTGGCATAGATGCAAGGAATTCCCTTACAACAAGAGGAAGAAATAGCCCCAAAACATGCTTTTTGTCATGGGTTGAAGATGAAGAATCAGTTTTCTTGAACGAAGCATCTACCTCCCAAAGACCAGTGGTGCAATCTGATTATTACACCAAGTCAAATAGGAGAATGGTGGAACAGCCTAAAATTTTAAATGGTCAAGTCATGAATAATCCTCCATTTCAAGGGCAAAGAAACACTACTATTAGACAATAAGTGCCTCAGTCGATGCTAAATCAAGGGGCTCCTACCCAAATTTAGGAAAAAACAAGATATCCTTATGTTCAAAAAACTCAGTCTTTGGGACCGATAAATGTAGTGGATCAGTTGAAGAAGACTCTAGCACAAGTATCAATATGTGATATATTGGCTATTCCTGAACAAAATAAACTAATACAAGAAGCTTTACAAGGCCAAGCAGTGCCCAAAGATACTGTTACCATGGAAGGACCTACTAGAAAAGAAAAGCTCAAAGATACAGTTCCTTTGAAGACAACAGCCTTTGTGAACGATGTAGCACAAGTAAATCCAAACCAAAGCCTTTCTATTTGACTCAGATAGTTGGAAAGAAACTCTTACATAATTCATTGATAGATTTAGGAGCTAGTACTATAGTGATGCCCAGGCAAATAGCTGATGCTTTGAAAATAAAATATGAACCCCTTACAAAAGGAGTTATGCAGCTAGATGGCAAAACAGTACATATACTTGCCCCAATATAATTGTCAACCAAGATGTAGTAGTCATAGATATACCTCCTATTTTTGGTTTATGTTTATCCAGAGACTTTACAACAAAAATAGGAGGATATATGTCTCTTGATTGGTCTCACCTCATCCTAAGAACTAGATACGGTGGGAAGATGAAAATTCTATCTGAACCACTATCAAAAGATCATATCACCAATGAACCAACATCAAAATTAGAGGCGGATCATGCTATGTTAAATAAGAAAGAAAAGATTTTTGTTGAAGAGTTAGGTGACTGAACTGAGCATGATCAAGAGGAAGAAAATAACCAGTTGTTGGCTATGATGCATAACGACCCATATAGAGACTATGACTCTACTAGTCTGGGCACATATGTCATTTTTGATGAAGACCATGAAATCCCAAATGTTCTAAAGAAGAGGCACCAATAACTCAAAATTTAGAAATTTGAACCTTAAATTTTGATGGGGCTAGAAGTAAGCATGGTGCTAGAGTAGGAATTTGTCTAACTGCTCCAAATGGTGAGAAAATTTTAAGGGCTATCCATTTCCAATTTACTTGTACTAATAATGATGCTGAGTATGAATATTTAGTACATGGGCTCCTGTTAGCCAAGAAAAGGGGGATATAGAACCTAATAGTAAAAGGAGATTCAGAATTAGTGGTAAAGCAAATTATAGAGAAGGTAGCAGCCAAAAATGTAAGGATGAGATCCTACAGACATAGGATTTGGGACTTAATAGAAGATTTTGAAGCTTTCAATATCGAGATAGTCCCTAGGAGTCAAAATTCTGAAGCTGATAGGATGGCCCAGATTGGCTCATAGTTTAATGCAGTAGCTGGCCTATTAATTAACAATGAGTTAGTAAAATTTATAGTAAGGCTGACTATTCCAAACAATGATGAGAATTGGCAAGTATTTGAAAATGATGCTCAGGTAGTTTCATTCTTACAACAATTAGATGAGTTTGCTGATCAGTTACAAACCAAAATTGAGGAAGCATATGGGGATCAAATTATACAATTGAAGACTAATAAGCTCCCCAAGGGCTTGATCACCTTAGAAAACTTATTTGATCTAGAGGATGTAAGCCTGGAGAAGAAAAGGTTCTAGGTAGACAAAGCAAACTATTCTGAAATAGAAGTGAGTCAAGGGAAAAAACTAAAAGTTGGGAATTCTGCAACTCAAGTGGAAAAAGAAAGATTAATTGAATTGTGCAAGAAATATGATAGAGTCATAGCCTGGAGCTATGAATACCTTCATGGATACAATAGAGACATTATTCATCACATAATAGAACTGACTGAAGGGTCTAAGCCCATCAGGCAGAAACAGAGGCCAGTAAATCCAAGGATTGAGCCTCTAATGATAGACAAGTTATAGAAACTTTTAGATTCCAAAATAATTTTTCCAATCAAGCACTCAACCTGCGTATCAAATCTAGTATCAGTTAGGAAAAAGAATGGAGATGTAAGACTGTGTGTAGCTTTCAGAGATCTAAATAGAGCATCTATGAAAGACCACTATCCCTTGCCCTCCATGGAACAAATTCTACAAATTGTGGCTAGATCAGAGAGATTTTCTTTGCTAGATGGTTTTTCTGGATATAATCAGATTTGGTTGGTTGATGAAGACTAGTGTAAAACTGCTTTTACTGCCAAATGGGGAACATTTGCATACGCTAAGATGCCATTTGGCCTGTCAAATGCAGGAGCCACCTTTCAAAGAGCTATGGATGTAGCCTTTGGGGAACTTATAAATAAAATCATCCTAGTTATTTGGACGACCTCACTATTTTTTTAAAAAATACTATTGGTCATTTTGATCATTTAGAATATGTCTTTAAGAAATGTCAAGATTTTGGAATATTAATGAATCCCAAGAAATGCATCTTTGTTGTGCCTCAAGGCAAATTATTGGGACGTATAGTGTCTAAAGAAGGAGTTTCCATAGATCCTAAAAGAATTGTAGCTATAATGAACCTACCTCTTCCAGTAAATAAGAAGGTAGTTCAGTCCTTCTTAGGAAAGATTAATTTTGTTAGTAGGTTCATATTCAATTTTGCAGGCTTGGTGAGGCCAGTGACACTCTTTCTAAAGAAAGATCTAATTTTAAAATAGACTACAGAAGGAAGGCAATCCTTTGAAGAGGTCAAGAAGGCTATCTCAATAGCCCCAGTACTGAAAAACCCAAATTTTTCCAAGCCTTTTGTAATATATGTCTATGGAGGAGAGTTAAGCATTACTACTGTCTTGACACAAAAAAGATGATAAACAAGAGGGAGAACACCCAATATCCTTTTTCTCAAGAACCCTTAGGGATTATGAAACTAGGTACAACTTTTTAGAGAAACAAGCATATGCCATAGTAAAAGCCCTCAAGAAATTCAGGCATATGGTATCAGGGAGCAAAATTCTAGTACTTGTAGCTCACCCAAGAGTTATAGAATACATCATGGAGGGAGAAATCAATAAAAAAAGAGCTAACTAGATTAGTAAGATCCTTGAATATGATGTAGAGGTCAGACCCACCAAGTTAGTTAGAGGCAGTGGTCTGTGCCAATATATGACCCAAGAGCTTGAAAAGATTATACTTGGGGAGATAGATAAAGGAGAGACGGAGACAGTGTTA
The DNA here is from genome assembly GCA_037957365.1 of Torreya grandis. Classification (NCBI taxonomy): domain Eukaryota; kingdom Viridiplantae; phylum Streptophyta; class Pinopsida; order Cupressales; family Taxaceae; genus Torreya; species Torreya grandis. The sequence continues at coordinate 18,339 of JARHVA010003543.1, forward strand.
AAGATACAAGAGGTTGATCGGGAATCCTGGGTTACAAGCAGGATTCATTTTATGAAGTATGGAATTTATCTAAGAGAACTCCCTCAAAATAAAAGGAGATACTATAGGATACATGGAGTTCATTTTGTTTTAATTAAACAGGTCCTTTTCAGAAGAAATTTTGATAGTAAAGGTTAAGATGTGTAGAACAGGCTGAGGCTAAGAGAATATTACACAAGATGCATCATGGAATATCAGGGGTCATTTTTTTGCAAAGACCATAGCCATAAAGATAAGTGAGGTAGGATATTTCTTGCCTACTTTATTTGTAGATTATTATCAATTGGTTAAAAAATGCCAATCCTGCCAATATTACATGGGGATGAGAAGGAATGCAGCAATGCCCCTTAGTCCTATAATTGTGGATGAACCTTTTGCTCAATGGGGTCTTGGCTTCATTGGAATGATAAATCCAGTGTCTAGTATGGGTCACAAATGGATATTAACTACCACAGATTATTTCACTAGATGGATCGAGGCAGTCCCACTCAAAGAAGCAACTGAAAATATGATCCTAAATTTTCTAGGAAGTATCACCACTCGCTTTGGGGATCCTCACACTATAATTTCTAATAGTGTTAAAGCATTCTTAGGGTCAAAAGTATCCAAATTTGCATTGAAACATGGAATATATCTGAAAACTTCATCTAACTATTACCCTCAAGGTAATGGTTTGGCAGAATCGACTAACAAGAACCTGATTAGACTCATCAAAAGAATTGAGGCCGATCATCACAAAGAATGGCATAAAGTTCTTAATTTAGCACTATGGGCTGATAGAATCATGCCTAAACAAGTGATCAAGATGTCCCCATATGAGTTGGTATATGGAAAGTCAGCTATAATTCCCCTAAGCTTGGAGATCCCTGCTCTCTAGTTGATCAAACAAATTGAAATTGAGGAAAATGGCCCCATGTAGGTTAGACTTGCGGAGCTTTTAGAGGTTCAAGAGAAGAGGGATGCAGCCCATGATTCATTAATTAAGCATCAGGGAATGGTTAAGGACTATTTTGATAAAAATACTTCGAATCCTCATTTTGAAGTAGGCTCAATTGTTTTGAAATGGGATGCAAGAGCCACCAAGCTGGGTCAGCATACTAAATTTGAAGCATTATGGACTGGCCCATATAAAATTCACGCGTGCAAGCAGAAGAATTCATTCGAGCTAGAATTGATGGAAGGAGAACCTAAATAGATTCTCATAAATGGAATCTATTTAAAGCATTTTAGTTAACTTGGGTCTTTAATGTATTATAGTTAGATAGTTTCCCCTTCCCGTTTTTTTTTTCCCATTGTTGTTTTCCCACTTTTCGTTTAAATAAGTGTTTTTCAACATAGATTCGATGGCTTAGGAAGTTTTCAAATAAAAATATTCAAATTCTCGAAGCATTGAATGTTTCCCAATCTTTAAGAAATCTCTGAGGTACCTTGCATGGCCACTTGCATAACATGTCTATCTCACTATCCCAGGAAGATTGAGTAGGATTCGCTACTAGTTATCTGAAACTAATGCCTTTTGAGACTTGATAGGTCCATAAATACCTTTAGAAAGAGTTAAAGTTTACAAAATCTCAAGCATTTCTACATTTTCAAGAAAATATCCTGCTACTTGCAAAAATTTTCAACGCCTAGTAAATTTGCTTCAATGAGAGTGTTTTTGTTTGCAAAGGGTTCATACCAGTTATCACAGAAAGGTCATAGATATGGAAGGAGCATCATCTTCACAACAAGGATTTGGGATTTATGAATCCCTTGATAGGTTTTTGGGAAGTAATTCATATGCTTCAGCTCTCACACAACCGTTAAAAGCCTATCCAAGGACCAAGATTCTAGAGATTGGTCAGGCAAGTGACCCATCAAAAGTAAAGGATTATGTAGATGGAATCATGGACCCAATCTTGTAGAGAGCCAGTAGTAAAAGCCTTAGATAAGGGGCACATCAAAGGTGCCTTCAAAGGGCTAGAGCAGAGTAATATGAGACATTTTCCATGAGGATATGGACCTCACAACTAGCACAGTTCCTTGTCCCAACTGTGCATCCATGCCCCGACTTGGTTGACTTATGTGTAGACTGGCTCCATGCACCCTCATACACCATTTATTAGGGTCCTTTTATGGTGAAAATCATGCTGCAAGCCATTAGAGATATGTTAGCCCTACACCATGATAGTACAGCAACATTTCCCACTATTGCTAAAATGCAGAGGATGTGGGTTAACATCAATACCTAGTTAAGGTTCTTAAGAACTAAATTGCAAATGGATGATGATAACACTACTGTGCCCACACTCCCTACAAGAAGAGGCCAATTCACACAAGTCAGCCAAAATGTGCTATCCATGATGGATTTCATCTTTGGCATGAAAGATGATATGGTAGTTTACATTGAGCAAATGGCTATCCTCTTCAGGTTGAATAACATCGACAAGACCTAGGAATATTGGCTCAGCTTTTCGAAGAAAATTGCTTTTACAATGGTGGAGAAACTGGCCCAGTTTAAATGAAAAGGAGTGTTCAGGTACTTTTCTTATTTTTTCACCTCATGCTATACCAAAATGTTGACCTCTTCACCCAACATATGCATCTAGACATGTATGACCTAGGTTTTGACCCCCAAAGGACCATTCCTATGTCTACATGGACACATATTTTGTCAAGGACCAGTGACCCATATGATTTCTGGGAACTATTTTTTACCCTTGATCTTTGCCACCTCAGCCTTGAACCAGTCATGAACAGATTATTTCCTAGTGTTTCAAACCTCCTGGCTAGTTGCCCAATTTCGTGTGACTTCTACTTTGGATCCCACCATACAATTATAAGAGTTCATGGTTTTTATGGGGAACCAATGTTGCTACCAAAGATTCTAACTCTTAGGTTAGCATTTTTAGAGGTAACCAAGCAAGTGTCAGTAGTAGACAATGATTATGGTTCTGGTAAATGGAAGAGGAAGATGTATGATCTCTCATGGATGGCAGGTAACATAATTTTAGAAGCCAAGGATGCTAAAATTTTGCTACTTCAAAAGTTAGCCTTTCTAGGGTTCTTGTTAGTTGAAGACAAATGGGTATGTGACTCGAATGGTTACATCGCTTCCTGGATAAAGACTAACAGGGTTGCAACCAAGATTGCGCATGAAGTCCACCCTTTTTGGGAGACCAGGAGAAACCCTATATAAGATGCTCCTAATTTTTCTATTGAATTAATAGATTTGTCCCCTCTACAAAATAGACCATGGGGAAATTTCTACATTAAGTAAAGGGATTATGATCCCAAAGTCAGAATGACTTCTGGCTTGAGAAGAGCATTAAAGAATAAAGATTGGGATGTGGAGAAGATAGAAGCCTATTGGAATTATAGGTAAGATATTTATCAAACCACCCATTATTTTGAGAATGTGGACACAGAAGAGAGATGGGAAGAACTATGGGCTGAGTTCCATCTCTCCCCTGCATCTAGCCTAGAGACAACTAATTTGACAACACGAGGTATAGAGTAGGAAGCCAGGCCAAGCCAAGAGCCATAAACCTCAGAACAAACTACAGTTGTAGCAACTATGTTGGTTTGGCCCCAACCTCTCAGCATCTTGGAGAAACAAAAGAGTGTGGCTCATTCACCACCAAAAGCTTCCCCATCATTAGAAGTCATTAAAGTTCCCAATTCTCCACAAGCATCACCAATTGTAGTAGTGGATGTGGAAGGTCAGAGAACACAGCCAGAAGAGGAGACACCCAAGAAATGAAAGAGGGTGTACTTTTAGTTGGCTATGGAAGAGGAGATGAACACCTAACAATGCCAATTATAGAGTGTCATACTTTCTCCTTAGGTAAGTATCATTCATCCTCCTTCTCAGTCTATATCTTCTCCTGTTGGCATGATGATCTCATCTAGCCAAATAACATTCCCCGCCACTTCTATCATTCCCATTTCCCACTTCACCCTATCTATGCCACCTTAGGTTTTAATGTTACCCCATTTCTCCCCTTTTGTTCTCAAAAAATTTTCCCCTTAGATTGCCCATAGCCAACAATTGGCTATTCAATACGGTCTGCCACAGGGACATCCTTTTGTGGGTGGGCACATTGCCTCTCCTTCTACCTTCTTGACCCAAGCAGATGTTGCACGGAAGGCAAGGGAAGCATGAAGAGAGAAAAAGAGGACAAAGGAAAATAAAGCACTAGCTACAATGCATTTGTGATCACAATTTGACCCAATTCAGCAACAATTGATGGTGACCCATTTGTCACCAAATATTGTCAAGCTAGTTGAGCAAATGTAGCCTGAGGATTACACAATGGATGCAATGGCCATTAACATGTCCCTTTTTAGACCCCAAGATAGAATTGAGCTATTAACCGAATCCACTTCTAAATTCACTGAAGACTATTTGAAAATATGAAGAAGGCTATAGAAGATGGAGGCCGATTTGGCCAAAGAGAAGGCAAATTGTAATAGTTTGACCACATAAATTGATAAAAGGGCCAATAAAATAGAAAATATGAATAAATAATTATAAGAGACTATTTCTCTTCAGATTCACTAGGTATTCTAGGCCCAAAATGATTCTTTAAAGGCAGAGCTCACATAGATAAAGGTTGTGGTGGGGACCCTGAGACGGTAAAAAGCAGAATGGCAACACAAGCTACTAACCGAGTAAAATAATGATGTGGCCATTCAAGCCCAGTTCCAAGTAGAGTAATAGAAAGTGGCACAACTGACACTGGAGCTAGCTAATAGGCCAAGCAATGTCAAAGTGATAAAACTATTAAAGGAGCTCTAAAAATACATGTAGAAAAAAATCTCCTCAGAGATTATTCAGCTCAGGCCTTCTCTCACCTTCCTGTTAAATGCACAAAATTGTGTGAAAAGGTGGGGAATTTAGTAAAGAACACTCTGACTACAATTTCTGATAGATTAACATAATCTCAAACATTGCTACAAAAGCTTTATGATGCTTCAAATGTGACATTGGTAGCCACATGAATCACTAACAGAATGGTTACCGTAAAGAGAGTCAATGAGGTTCTTAGTTGCAATTTTGTAGCCAACAGTTGTAGAGAGTTCCTCAAAATCATGAAAGAAGGCATCAGTGAAATGAAGTAGCATATTGAAGATCTAGTGTGATTAGGCCTTCCTTCTCCATTTCTTGATGATAACATGGTGCTAATGGTTGATAAAATTGAACCATTGCTACTGGCTAAATAGAATGATCAAACAGTTTTTCAAAACTTACGAGATGATTCCTCAGTCTTAGAAGTAGAAGCTATTCTAGTTCTTATTTCCCAACTTGAATTCAAATTGAAGGCTAAAGTTCAGATTTTGTAAAAAAAATTACACAAGGATATTATTAACCTTGATTTAGCCTTCAATGAATTTCAGAACAAGCAAGGGTTATCTGACCATGAGTGGTCCACCTACCAGACAACATTGTTGAAGATATAAAATTTTGCAATTTTGATCCAACAGGAGTGTGGTTTATTTTTTAGTAGGCTCCAAATCCCTTAGGGTCACCAATAATTATAGAGTAATTTTTTTTACTCTACGTTGCATTCTGATTTTTAGTCGTGCACTACAAATTTTGTTCCCGCATACCTTAGTTTTTGATGGCAAAGTTCATAAATAGAACACAGGTTCTTTTTCCCCTTTTGTTTCATTTGTTTCATTTTTGGCTAATGGTTGAAATCAAGTGGAAGCTGCCAAGTGGCATCGTCTGAGGCACCTTTCATTTATCCTATAAATTGGTCAAGACATGCGACATTTTCAATAGCAACTCAGTAGAAAGTGCCACGTGTCAGCATCTATGTTTCATATCAGCACCTACATTTCATTTATTTTTCAGCGAAGGTATTCAACAAGCTAAGTATCAGGATGAGGTAGGAAGTGCCAAGTGGAAATCAAGGAAGGCTCTGGATTGTTTTTGTAGAAGTAGTGGAAGCTGCCATGTGTTGGCATCCAAAATAATGTGGTTCAATGCATTGGTTAAATAAGGTAGTTCAATTCCTTGGTTCAATGTTATTGGTTCAATACCTCAAGTTATGTGTAAATGGCATGTAGTGTTGAACCGTTGAACCATTGAACTATTTTTGGTTCAAAGGGTAGTTCAAAGGGGCATCTCAAAGACTAAGGAACAAGTGCCCTTTCAGAGGGAAAGTAAGGCACAACCAAACAGTTCAAGCAGAGGCCGTTAGGTGTCATCAACTGAGCCCCTTTCTACTCCATTCTCAAAAATAGTGGAAGATGCCACGTATCTTCCCAGAAGTAGTAGAAGCTACCATGTGTTGACATTTGAAGGATCTTTTTTGAGTTTTATTGTTGAATAAAGACTGTGGTGGGTCCCAAGTTTTATTTCTAGAGTCTGTGGAAGTTGCCAAGTGTCACCATCCGTAGGAGCCTTGCATGCATCTTCAATACTTCCATAGCATATCAAAAGAGCAGTGGAGATTGCCACATGTCTTTTCCTAAAGAGTAGCGGAGATCACCACCTATCTCCATACCCCTTTTAAAGGTTTCTCGAGTGATAAATGTAGTGAATCTTATTTATGTCAAGTCATTAAGTATCAAAGAAGTGGATTGTGATAGGTGTCAAAGGCAGAACATTCCTGAGCAAGGTATAGTAAGGATATTGGGAAAGCAGAAAGTGCCGCATGTCTTCGATAAAAGTTGCAGAAAGAGCCAAGTGTCATTCTCTGGTGTCTCCTAAGAGATAATTAGATTTTTAAGAAATTGACTAAGTGTCCTCTTCCATTTCAACATAATAAAGGGTCCTGTATAGACACTTCCAGCTTAGTTAGAGTTTAATTTGGGCCATAAGTTTGGGGATGCACAAACAATCTAGAGGGAAACTCAGTGGGATTTATTTCCAGTAGATGGAGCAGTTTATTAGGTAGATTTTTGGGGCCTACAAACATTGAAAGCATCGTCTATTTGTCCCCTGTGAGATAAAGGCAGAATAGACAATTGCGCAGGAAAGGAGATGATGGAATGAGAGATCTGAGGCTATAAAGAGGACTGTAGGGATCATCAAAAAAGGATTAGAAGAAAAAGAGAGGGATAATTTTCTAATAAAATCATTGAAAAGAGTTTTAGACTTTCTAGAATTGTGATTAGGAATATCATTTTCCTTTATTTTATTTTCTTAAGTTGTAAAGTTAATGTAACTATGCATGTTTCTGTGCCTTTTACATGGCTAAAGATTAATGAGAAGACAGACTTTTGTGCCTTTGTTGATGTTTCTTGTATCATTACGAAAGTAGTCTAAGCTATGAGCCTCTGTTTCTATTATTGACATCTCTTACATTGATTGTGCCTCATCTTATCTTTAATGTAATTGAATCTTACATATAGTTTCACTGTGCTTAGGATTAAGGATCAGAATTACATTCATGCACATCACCATAGTTAGATTTTATTTCTTTGCATTTGTGTTTATGTTTAAATCTCCTATCCCTTTTCCCCAAACACTTGATATAAAGAAGAGACTAGCTTCTTAAAAATTTGGAGGTTGTTTCAAGTCGCATGTCCCACATCTTGAAACTTCCCATTGTTGGTGTCTAAAACAAAGCATAATTTTAAACATCAATAATATCAAATTCCCATTATTTGAAGTGATTTTTATAATCACATTTTATACACTCTTGATAGATATGGAGGTGGGTGAGGGCTGCTAAATAATGTTCATCAAGTAGCTCAAGTTAAGTGAAATGGTGCTAATGAAAATCTTCCTTAGAAATAAGCTCTTGTAAAGATATTCAAAGAGAGAGGATTTGGACTTCAAGAAACAAGACTACCTCTATTAAAAATAATAAAGATAAAGGGGTAGCACCCATAGAGGTTTGAATGCTAGTGTCAATCCCAACCTAAAGCACTGATGACTTTGGTGAGCATTTTTTAGAGACTTTTGATTTTCCATTTACTTGTGGATGGTAAGGTGAGGAAAAGCTTATATTAATGCTAAATGCATCACATAGCCCTTAGACCTACTTGTTTTTGAAATATTTACCATTATTGGTGATGATATTATGAGGAACACCGAAGAAATAGATGATATGATGGTTGATAAATTTGAAAATATTCTCCACTTTGGTCGAGATAAGAGGGATAACTTCAAACCACTTGGTGAAATATTCAATGGTTGTGATGATGGAGCTATGCCACTATGAAGAATGGGGGTTAATTTACCCAATGAGATCAAGCCTTCATGAGAGAAAGGTGAGAAGTCCTTAGATACCTGGAGGCTATTGGCTAGCATGTGATGTAAATTAGTGTGTTGTTTAAATTTTACAATTTTTTTTACATAATCAAAATAGTTTTGGTTGAGGGTGGGCTAATATTAGCTAAGGCAAAGGATATTTTTAGTGACTGTTAGGCCACTAAAGTGTCCCCCATAGATCCCATCATGTTTTTCCTTGATGACATGGGAAGATTCATGGTTGTGTAAGTAATGAAGAAGGAGATCATCGTAACCATGTTTGTAAAGGATTCCCCCTAAGATGGTGTAATGAGAGGTACTCTAAATAAAGGCTCTTTGGGTGTTCCTAGAGAAGTTGGGAGGAATGATTCCTAGGTTAAGGTAGTTGAGAGTGTGGTCATACCAAATGTCAGGTGAGGATTCCTCTACACTAAAAATGGTAGGGAGATAAGATTGGTTATAAGAGGGACTCATAAAATGATGAATGGTGACAAGGATTTTAGAATTGGAAGGTTGAGAAGGGATCTAGGAATCAAGGCAAGACATCATATCTATGAATTTGTTGGTAGATCAAGGAACAAATTAGACTAGGTAATGTTTGAATGATGTTAAGAGTTTGTCAACTAAAATTTTATATTTTTGCAATACATCATTCCTACATTGATAAGATCCATTGACCTATTTAACCATGAGTTGCGAATCACTAAACACATGGATTGTCTTAATTCCCAAGGATAGAACAATTTGGAGACCTATCACTAGGGCTTCATTCTCAGCCATATTATTGGTACATTAAAAATCAAGTTTGAAGCAAAGAGGAAGGGGTTTTACATTGAGATGAATGAGAATAAATCTATCAACCCCTCCTTATTGGCACTTCAAGCCATCAAAGAACATTGTAATTTGGTAGGTTATGCCATATTCTTGAAAATAGTTATGATAGACTCATCTAAAAAGGCAAGAGGAAGTGGTTGGTTATTTGGTAAAGGAGTTTCAAATAATTGGTTGATAATGACCTACCCTTTAATCAACTTTTGCTAGAGGAATTTAATGTCAAATTCATCTAGGAGCATGATCCACTTAGCCACATGTTGATTTTGGTATGGTTTAGAGTGCATTTATTTAAGTAGGTTGGTATTAGTGATGACATAAGTTTTATGGTTAAGAATGTAGTGGTGGATTTTGGTGGTTACAAAGGTCAATGCTAAGAAGAGTTTCTTGATATGTGTATACCAAGTCTCATATTATACAAACATGCAACTAATGTAGTATATGGCTTGATCTTTGTATTGTTCATCTAGTGAGCCAACATTACCCCTAGGAAATAGCTGGTGGCAGAGATATATAGGTAAAAGGGGTGATTATCCTTAGGAAGGGTGAGGATAAGTGGTGATAAAAGGTAATATTTGAGTGAATAAAAGGCCTTTTAATAGTCATTATTCCATTTTAAATAGACATCCTTCTTTAGAAGGTGATGGAAATGTTGGCACTGGTCTAAAAGTTGGGAAATAAAACAATGAATGGATTTAAGTTTTCCCTATAGGCTACAGAGCTACATAAAGTTGGTTGGAGGAAGCATGTCTAAAATTGCTATGACTTTAGCAAGGTCTAATTTGATTCCAAGAAGAGAGATGATAAAGCCAAGAAGCTTTCCTGAAAGGACCCAAAAATGCATTTCTTGGGATTAAGGTGAACATGATAACAGATGAGGCATGAAAATATGATCATAAGAATAGTCAAGTGATCTTTTTAGAGTGTGGATTTACCAAGAAGGTCATCCACATAGTCTTCTACAATCTTATGGATGATATTATGAAAGATATAATTCATGGCATGTTGGTAGGTTACACTAAAGTTATTTAATCCAAAAGTCATAAATCTATAGCCAAAACGTTCCCAAGGAGTGGTAAAGGTAATTTTATGCTAATCTTTAGAGCAATCAAGATCTAATGACCTAAAAACCCATCCATGAGAGATAATATCTCATGGTTGGTTGTAAGATCAACAAGCTGATCAATGATAGGTAGAGGAAAGTCATCCTTATGGTAGGCAAGGTTAAGGTCATGAAAGTCCACATAAATACATACACCCCTAGTGATTTTGGTGATAGATACAATATTTGAGACCCATTGAGGGTAGTCAATTGGTTGAATGAAGTTTACAGATAGGATATGTTGAAACCCTTCTCTGATGAGAAAGGCTTTGCAAAGATGCATGCATCAAAGTTTTTATTTAACAAGCTTAGCATCATGATGAGTGACTATGTTATGGGTAACAATGGTGGGGCCAATCTTGGGCATATCACTATAATACTAAGTGAATGTTATGCTATGGTCTTGGAGGAAAAAGGATAAATCCATAAGTTTCTTAACATTTAGTGATTGGCCCAATTCAAAAATGTAGGGGTTGTCTAGGGTGACAAAGTTGATATCCATGGTGGATTTATTTGACATGGTTGAGGCTTTAGGAGGAAGGGATTTGTGGATAGAATAATCCCCTACAGCAAGGTAGGTAAGAATGGAATCATCATATTGATGTTGGATGGTCTTGATGGTAGGATAATCATTTTATACCATTTTAGGGTTCATGACTGGAAGGACTTTGATTTGGCCACCCTTTTGGTAGATGAGAGGGCCCAAACTAATGTTATTGACTAGAAAAAAAAGTTAAGGGGGATGATGTTAGGATCTTCAAGTAGGGAAAGTGGTTGGGTTGGTGAGGATGGGATATTTTCCTCCATGGTGGAAATGGGTTTAGGTGAATTAGTGGGTTCTTCAAGTGGTTCATACCCAAGGCCAAATGAATCATGGGGTTTTAAAGTTATGATATGGGGTAACTCATGAGGCCCTTGTTCATAGAGCCAAATTCTAAATCCTTTCCAAGAACATCTATGAATAAACAACTTAGAGAAATCTGGTTTACTAAGATAGGAAAAGTTAGAGGTAAATGGTTGGATGGATGAAGCAGTGTTAGGGGCTAGAAGTGGCTGATCAAGTCCCACATACATGAAATTTGTTTGATGGTTAGGGATCTTGAAGGGGATGATGGTTCCAATGTTATGGTCATAAGAAGGGTCATGCCTAAGATTCCCATATTATTGGAGAGTAGAGAAGGAATCTAAGGCTAAGAGTCTATATTCCCCAAGGGAAAGATGATGAAATATGGTTTCCATGGGGTTGTCTACAAGAATCTAGGAAGAAGGGATAGACGAGCTAGTATGAAATTCATCAACATTTGGTGTAAAAGTGCCACAAGTTTTGGTTAGTGGGGTTGTGTCATTAGCAGATGGTTGTGAGGTGGATGGAGGAAGGAGGACCTCATTAGGCTAATATGTCATATTACAAGATATGAAAGCACTAGGGTCAACCTAGATAGTCATAACTTGCCTTTCATGCTCAAATTTGACACATTGATGTAAGTTGGAAGGGACATAACTCATGGCATGAATCCAAGGGTGACCAAGTAAAACATTGTATTGGAATTCTCCTTCCACAACATAAATTTTTTTGGGAATGATACGAGGCCTTACACAAATATGGAGGACAACTATGCCCAAGGTAGTAACCATGGTTTTATTGAAAGGATGAAGGATCATTGTGCTTTTAGACATGATGTTTGTGGGTAAGTAAATTTGGTCATAGGCATGGGAAGAGATAATATTTATGTTATCTCCTCCATCAATCATCACCCTTTTGATGTGAGTTTGATTAATGTATGTCATAATGAAGAGGGGGGATCAATATCCTTTGGATTAATAGAAGGTACTTTTAAATCTTTGAAGGTGACAAGGTTGGAACTTTGAAAGGCCCTAACAAAGGTGGTGAGTGGTTACAGGTCATTGAGTTGGACCTTGATGGATTTTAAGGCTTCGATGAGTGCTTGACAGTGATGGGGAGAGGTACAGACTAACTCATATAAGCTCATTTTTTCTAGAGTTTGGTGAAGTTGCTTGAGGATAGCTTTCCAAATGGATATTTCATAGGGGTTAGGGTATAGAGGGTTAGATGGGGAGACACCTTAGGTTTGTTCAAAGATATAGATAGTTGGGTATTATTTGCTTGGGAGTGTGGGGAAGGGTAAGTCCACGAAATAGATGCCTTAGCCTTTCCTTTATCTTTATTTTGGGGCCAAGACTAGATAACCATGTGAATAGTGTGGATAAGGGGGTTTTATGGATTGGGTGGTTGCTTTAATTCTTCCTTTTTACTTTTGGGTGAGACTAAAGATTAGATGGAGTGAGTTGGTAGTTGGATTGGCAATGGGGATGAAGGAGGTTTGTCTGATAATAGATCATCATCTTCATACAGGCTATGAATAAGTATTTAGAGAGCTTTACAATTTTTTGTGTCATGTCTTGGTGACCTATGGTATGCACCTATTAAGTTATCATTGAATAAAGAGGCTTTGGTACGTGAAGGTTCAAAGGGTTTAATGGGTGATAATCTCAAGGAATAAGTTTGTAATAACCACTGGAGAATGGTTAAGTAAGATTTGGCTAAAGGTGGTAAAGGTTTATAAATTTTTATTTCAAGTGTTAAAGTAGAAGATTGTGTGGATGTAGGCTTGGTAGTAGGTGTATTGGGTAAAGTGGTATGCTTGGTTGACAATTTTGGTTTAGGCAAGATGGTTGATGAGATGGAGGTAGAGGAGGGTGAGGTAGGTAACTTAGGAATTATTGGTGTAGTGAGCAAAGGTGTGTTAGAAATAAAGTATGAAGGTGTGACCAATAAATGTGGTGGGGTTTTGGTAAAAATGATAAGGTAGAGGGATAAGGACCTAAAATGGAGGGTAAGGTTGAGGGAGGTAAAATTCAAGGTTTTGGGCCTTTTGGTGGTTTTACTTCTTTGGTTGATTTAGTTGTTGGTTTTAGAAGGGATTTGGTCACTTTAGTTATCTTGGTGGGTTTTATTTTTTGAGGGTCAATTAATTTGGAGAAGGTTTTGGTTGGTTAGGTGGAGATTTTAGTTGGTTTAAAAGGGCTAGGCCAATCTACCAAAGAAGGGGTTAGAAGTTTTAGTTTGGTTCCCTTACTTTTGTCTTGCCCTCTCATAGAAGGTTCCAAAATTAGAGGTTTGGTGGATGGAGTTATCTTCTCTTATGAGATATCTTCAAAAGAGGAAGTGGATGTTTTTATAATAGGAGAGGTAGGTGTGGTATCCTCCAATGAAGGTGAGTACGGTAGCTTCCTTTATTTGGGTGTCTAAAGGAACAAAAGGAAATTTTTTCCCTTCCATTAGGATGATGGGGAAAGAGGCAGTTAAGGTACTATTTTTTCCAACAATGGGTTCATTAAGAACCACATTAAAAGTATGTGCCTCATGAGATGGGTCTATTTAATTGTCATGGTAAGGGGTAGAAGGAGCATGATTAGGGAAAGACTTACAAAATATGTCAAGGGCCTGGTTTGGTGGTGCATTAAGATTTTCCAACATAAGCTCCCCCCTTGTCAATGAGGGATTGGATAAGGTATTTGAAGGTGGTTCACCTCTTGATGTCATTTCCTGACTCAGTGAAAGATGCAATGGTCATTCTCACTATACCAATCTGGTATGAGTTGAGAAGCATCAAAATGTTGAGGTGGTTTATTTGATGGAAGTTGGATGATATTGGATGTTAGTATCTTTTCCAAAATAGAAGGACAAGGCTCCCCAATTGGATTTAATTGATTATGATTATTCCAATTTTGGTTCCTTTGATTTTAGTTTAAATAATTAGAGGAGTCAAGGTTTATTTCTTTGGTTTCTGCTAGTTGGTAGATGGCAGTGGTGTAGCTTTGAGGAAAATGACATTGATGGTTGCTTTGTTTTTAGTGTTGGGATTTCTTTGGTTGTTTTGTTTGGAAAAAAAGGACTCATTGGGTTTGTAAGTTGGGTTTTTGCTTTTTAATTTTAACCTTTCTTCATCAATGGCTCTATTTTCTAGTTTGTGAGCCATGGTAAAATATTTATCAAAGGTCCAAAATCTTTGGACATGTAATGTGGATGAAATATGTTTTGCACATGCTTAGGTGAAGAGATATATAAGCTCAAGTTGAGGAAATAAAAAGAAAAGTTGGTTGATTAGGCTCCTCCAACGAGTCACAAAATCAACAATAGATTCATATTTGAATTATGAAATGGAGTAGAGGTTAGTAATAAAAACTTTCTTGGATATATTGATTAAAAAGTGATCCAAGAAGTTTTGGGCTAATTGGATGAAAGAGTAGATGGAATGTTTGGGTATGGCACTATACCAATCCAATGCTAGTCTAGATAATGACATAGGAAAGGTATGGAAGAGAAGAACATCATCATGGGAAATAAAGTAGCATGGATGCCTAAACACTCTTAAATGTTGTTGAGGTTCTTCCTTATTATTAAACTTGGTAAATTTTGGAAGTTTCCATTAGACCTGAAGGGTGAATAGGCTCATTGAAATTTTTATCAAAAGATAAGATATTATGGGCTTTAGAGATGGATGACTTAAGGTTATTAATCTTATCCATGATAAACTTCATGAATTCTGCTTGAGGTTGTTGGGATGCGTAGTTATATGGTTTGTTTTGTTGATGTTGGGTGATGCGTGAATAACTATTAGATGGTTTAGATGACTCAATGTATTGGTATGTGGTATTTGGGGGTTGGATGGGAGATATATATTGGTATATAGAAATTAATGTTTGGGAAGAGGTGGGTGGTTGGGTAGTAGGTATATGCCCCTATGGGTTATGAAGATAAATAAAGGTTGTGTGTTAGGTCAGAGTGGTGGTTGGGTTAGTGGTTGATGAAAGGGTGGTGACTCTTATGCTGATTGGTGGTAACATGGAGGGTATAGACACCTAAAGTCTTGGAATTGGAGTAGTGTTTGATGGATTGGAGGTAACTAGAGAAATATGGGTAGAGTTAGAGGTAGACACTCCTATTATAGGGGAGTGATTAGTAAGAGGTATAAGGGTAGTGAGAGTTTGGGTGGGTGGATTAGTTTTGAGGGAGTTTTTAGTTGATGATAATGTTTGGGTAACTATAGGTTGAGTAGTTCCCATGGTAGTGGATGCATTCCCCATGATATGTAGAGGTATTGGGTCTATAGGTGGGTGTAAAACTAGGATTTGGTAAGATGTGGTTCTTAGGTAGTGTTTTAAGGTTGCATGGTTGTTGTTTAGGAAAGCAAAAAAATCCACATCTCTTAGGACTACCTAAGTAGGACTTCCTAGAGAGCAAGGGGTGTCTATAGGTTTAAAAGTGTGTTCCATGGATGAAGAGGTGGAAGTTGGTGATGGTTGATTTGGTGGTGGGTTTTGTTCTATGAGGTAATTCTGTTATTGGTGAGTAAGAACCATATGAAAAGGTAAGAAAAGGATATGTTCTCACACCTAAAATAAAGAGAAATAAAAAAAGACTCAAGGAAAATAATGCATTCACTAAGAGTACATTAAATCCTAGGATTATTTTTTATCTCTCTTTTGGCTTATGTTTTATAAAAGTGTGAAGAGAAAATTGGCTTGAATAGGTCCTAAACAAGGTAGTGTATTTTTGGTTTTGGGTTGTGTTTAAGAGCTCAAGAAGAAGTATGTATTGGATTAGGTGCTTAGGGATTACTCCCCTCACTTCATGATCTCATAGCTAGTGTAGATGCTTAGCCAATATATATATATATATATATATATATATATATATATATATATATATATATATATATATATATATATATATATATATATATATATATATATATATCGATTGCTAGAGTTTATACTCAACTAGACAGCTGAGTTGGTTATCCCCTCAGTGATTAAATCCAAGTACGATAACTACAAAAGGGTAAGGTGGTCCACTAAGTGATGAAATCCTTGTCAGGCCTTGTCTCAGGTGAGTTTTATATTTTTATTTTTTTTGTGCAAGTGATTTGGTTATGTAACATTTGTGAACTATAATTAATTTTCTTTACTTAATTAATCTAGGTGAATTAGAAACAAGCAAGCAAATAATGAATGCAAGGTTTATTTTAAAGCCAAAATAAAATTTTAGATTTCTTTAAATGCATACAAAATATCTAAATTTAATATAAATGCAATATGAAAATGCAAGTCTTAATCATAGGATGATTGCTCCTTTTATTTTAAAAAATGCAGGGAAAATAGACTTTAACTTTTCTAAAACAAAAATGTAACTAAAACTTGTGTTTTTGTTTTTTTATTAAGAAAGGAGGAAAGATTAATTTTCCTAAAATGAAACTAATGACTTTCAATAATGTGATTATAAATGTCCTAAAATATATATGAACCCAAGAAACTCAAGGGTCTCACTGGGCATGCCAAAATGCTTCTATCTATTTTTCACTTTTTCCTAAGTGTGAAAAGAAGAAACTAGTTAAGAAGGATGTGTAGAAGAATACTTGTTGAATGCACGTATATTTAATTTAGAATTTTTGAGAACTCCTCTTTGGATATGTAATAATGACCTACAATTATAAATCACTACCACAAACTTTTTGGTTAGACAAGTAGTTGGGTGGATTGTCTAGTGTGAGCTAGATCCTAGAAGTGAAAGCTTTTTAGGAGGCTATAAATCCACCTTAATGAAAATGTAAATATTTGGATAAAATTATAGAAAAATAAAAATAAGAATATAATATTAAAAAAAATAAAATTAACAAAACTAAATGCTTTTCTTATATGGATAAAATAAAGCAACTAGTTTAAATAATGCTAATGCTAAAATTTGGCTAAAACAAAGTTGTGGTTTTTGGTTTGGATTGGTTTGATAAAGGTCCAAAGAATGATTTGGTTGGGGTTGGTAAATGGTGAAGGGAAATGTGTTTAATAAATATAGTGTTTAAGAAAACTATAGGGATAAATGATCAAAAAGAGGGCCAAGAAGGCAAAGGGAGAAATGGTCAAAATGGGGCCAAGAAAGCAAAGGGGCAAATGGTCAAAATGAGGCCAAGAAGGCAAAGGGGTAAAGGGTGATCAAGAGGGTAAAGGGATATGGTCAAGAGGATAAAATTAAAAAAGGGTGATGAATGAAATAATTTAAATAATATGGCCAAAGGGAAAGGAATAAATAAATTAAGATAACTAAACAATCAGATTACCTCAATGCTTAAATATGTTTGTTGATAAACATTGGCTTGTTGAAGATTTTTGATGATTTTGGTAGAGTTTCATTGCTTCATGATCTTTTCCTAAAATATGTGGATGAATTCCAAAATTATAATCTCCTCTAAAGACCTAAAACAAGATGTTAATGACCAAAGACTAACTTGTAACTTCACCTTGGGTGAAGGAGAGGGGGGTATTTATAGCATTTGATGTTAAGAAACATGCCAAAAGAAGGGAATAGTGAAATATGGAACCATTTCTCACTTGGTGCATTAATGAGAAAAATATGAGGTTTGTGGAGATTCCCATTAGGGTTGGTGAGTCTCCCACCTTGCACATGAGTCTAATTTTGAATGGGAATTATGCACATAGGTTTGAATGAGGCTTAAAGACTTTTCATCACCCTTTCTTGTCTTCGTCCAAGCACTTAAATAGGTGATACACAAAATGAGGTGATTTTTTACATGTGGTGCATGAATATTCAAATATGAGGTTAGTGGGGATTCTCATTTGGGTTGGTGAGTCTCCCATTTGGGTTAAGAAGTCAAAAATGGGTGCCCTTTGTCTTTCTCAAAGCACTAAAAATGTAGGTATCTCATTTTGAATGATATTTTCATTTGTGAAAGAAAAATTCATGTTTAATGATGTCCACATAAGGGTAAATTATCCATATTTCATGTGGGGGGCCTTGTGATGCCTAAATGAGGTCATTAGGCACTTTGAGAAAGGGTCTCAGGTGGGGTATGATGTCCCACATCAAGCCACCTCACTTCTAAGCCATGTCACTTGCCATATCACCTTCCATGTCACTTTTCATATCACTTTCCATGTCACTTGTCATGTCACATGCCATGTCATATGCCAAGTCATCATGAATAGTGATAGTGGGTCCCATAATGAATAGTGATAGTGAATAGTACTTTGGATAGTACTTTCAAATAGTGATTTTGAATAATATTATGTGACTAGAAGAATAGTGGTTTGGTTAGGTTAATATGGGTTTATTAAGGGTTAATAAGGTTTAGGGGGTCTTTAGGGGGTCCCAAATTATTTAGTCATTAAAAAATACAAGTGTACAGTTTTCTAGTGTCTACACCATGACCTAATCTAATTACATCAGAGCAAAGGCAAAATCAAAAACATAAGAATCTAGGTGGTCACATATAGTTTTAGTAGGTATTACTTACTAGACACATATGTCTAATCCAGATAAAAGCATTGATGTAACTATCTAAGATGCAAGTGCCTCTGGTTATAGAAGGACAATTTACAAAATCAACTGACTAATCTAGAATCCAAATCTTGTCTACTTTCTACTTGTTCCAGTTTCATATTTTTATTAGTATTAGAACTAATTATCTTGTTTTCATTATCATTAAAATATATATCATAAGTGTACTTTCAATTTTTAGTATATCTTAGCATAATAAATTTAGTATATGTTTTATCTGAGTTTTATAAATAATCAGCCTATTATGGAGATAATTTATCATAATTGTGCCCGAGGATATCTCTACCCCTTTAACCCTATACTCCCCAATATATGTTTTAGGGTTAAACAAAATAGAAGGTAGAGTTCATTTATAATATTTTCTAATGTCTTGATTATTAGATCAATACTTCTCACACTGTGGCACATATAAAACTAGTGACTACTTTACCTAGAATGACAACTCTTATGAGTTTTAAAATTGAGAAAACATAGTTTTATAAAGAAAGAATAAGAAAAAAAAATTAAAAAATAATGGAATAAAATATTTATATATAAGAAAAATAATAATTCAATATAAAACCCCTAGGTCAAATATAAATCTTAGAGCAGTGCTCAATAAAATCTTATAAAGGATGATTGGATTTATCTTTAGTGTATGGGAATCATGAATTCAATTGATCCCCTAGAATAAAAATTGAAATAAACAATGTTGAAGCAATAAATAGGTTCACCAATATGTTTTACCATAGTTTTTATTTAATGTTGTTTAATAGGTATAAAACTTTGAAATATTATTCAAATTGTAGTATATGACATTTAAGGATAGATATGAAAGTAAATCAAAATTGAAAATTAAAATTTATTAACAATTGGCATATGCTAAAAATAGTAAGTATAACCAAAATAAAGATACTTATCTTCTTGGTTTTTGGTAAGATATAGCAAGCATCTACTAGTGATAAATAATATAAAGTATTATTATGATAGATTAGATCCAATAATAAAGTTTATGGCTACATCTAGATAAGTCTGCACTCCCTAAACAACACATTATTGTCTTGTTTATTAACTATGGACTTGTTTGCTTTGAATTTGATGAGACTATACCTATTTTTCCACTTATACCAATGTCTACTAAGAGGTATGATATATTTCACTTATATTATATGTTTCACATAAACATATGTTTCCCTTCTCTTTGCTTTGAAAACACTAGGGGTACTTGTGAGAGCTAAAAACCTACAAAAGAAGGGGAAGTATAATGGGCTGAGCTAACCCCAATTAACTTGTTAACAATTGACTATTGATTACATATCTAGATACTTTGAGGAGGGAATTAAGCCATATGTAGTTTTCATACCTAGAGTGATTGTGGAATTGTGCTCCTTGAATATATTTATGAAGCTATAAATTTGGCTTTGATACTTGACAATATTATCTCTTAACTCAATTTGAAATGCTTCATACTTGACTTGTGACTGCTCCTAGTGAATGACATTGAATTTAGAAATAATATGGCATATTTTATCAATGCATGGTAGTGCATAAGTTCTTAATATATAGTGCCAAGTCAGGAATAATTAATGGACTTTGATTTGTATTTATAGGAGTACAATTGAGTAATTTCCTTTAATTGAGTTGTGAAACATGCAGGATGACCAAATGAACATTTTAAATATTAGAAACATAGTATTAAATAGGGAATGGATAAGGACATGGCAGGTTGATAGGTCTATGGAAAAAAACCTATTTTCTTAGTGCAAACTTATCCTATAAAAGTAGGGACAATTCTGTTGAGGTTGGAAGCAGTCTAAGAGTGGTATAAGGTAGTTTCAGATTTGAATTGAAATTTCATGTGTATTAGTGAAGGTGAATAAAGGGGTCAAGCTCACATATAGATAAATTAATAGAGGAATGGTGAAAATGAGACATGTATTTGAGCCAAATTCAAGTGGTTCAATATGTGTCAAAAATTAACATTTTCAAGTACATGTGATTGAATTTATTTATCTACAAACCATTGTCAACCATAATTCCATGTGTGATATAAAGATGATAATAAACAAAACTATGTATGTATAAATGACTATTACTTGATTCATCATTAATTATTCAAGGTCATAAAATGTGATGGAAGGAATTTGTCATTTATGTGTTTTATTATTATAAGATGTAACATTACAAATGTCATTATGATGCAATATACTAGATTTTGAAAAAATTCATATGCCAAAACACAATCTTTAATTTTGGTTTCCTTAGTGTTGGAAAAATATAATATAGGTTGATGCAGAGTTCAGTTTGTTTATCCTTTATAAGCTTGATCATTTTATTTTAATAATTTATCCTTTGGTATTTTTGGTTTCACATATCTAAATTTGGTACCAATTTTTTGAAATGAATAGGTGGAGGACCATTAGATTTTTCTAGTTGATTGATATTCGAACAAGTGGTCTCAATGGGTTTCTTTCCTTTGTCTATGGGAGGTGAGATGTCATTAAGCATAAAATATGGGAAAGGTCCCCCATAGTCTTAGGGAGTAAAATATAGATGTAAAATACATAATACGTTCATATAATCAAGATATTATCTTGATCCACATGGTGTGAAGCTATTATTTTAAAATTGTTCATATATTTTGTTAGCCTCATAATAGTCATCTGTATTTTCATCTTGATCATGAATATCATCATTGGAATTAGTATATTCACCCACAAATTATGTATTCATCCTTTCCATGGAATATGATTTTTAGGTGCAATGAACATTGGATAGGGTATGCTAAGGTGTGGTATGAAAAATTTAGTAGGTTGTGTCTTAAAATTCTCCTATGGGAACATCATTTGCTAAACAAGTGTATATGCATCCTTCATGTAAAATTTTTAAACATATATTTAATTTAGAGTGGAAAACATTCATAACATAAATCCATGGTTAACCAAATACAATGGTGTAGTTAACTTCTTAGATATCACTTGAAATTTTGTAGCTATAGTTCTAGGCCCAACCATTATGTTCAATATAACAGTTCTTAAAGGGCTTAATGCTTAATTATCAAAATATTATTATGATTTTATCTAATGGTGTAAGATAATTAAAATAAAATCATATTGTAGTAAGGAAATCCAATTATCCATGAGGACCCTATTTACTCCCAAATGATTAACTTTAACTTGAATATAAAAGGGAAGGTTTTTATCAATAATGTCTCTGGAAGGTAGATTGTCAAGTTCAAAGGACATGATATGATTATTTTTATTTTTTTATAATGAGAATAAAATAGGTGGGCTCAATGTGTATTTGTAAAGTAACATCACTTAAAGCGTTGCACTAAATGTGTTTGAAAGTAGTTGATTTTTAAGCAATTCTAGGATATAGATAATAGCTTGTGTATTTTGAAATTGTTCTAATAGATCATAAGGTTGGATGATTGAATATAGATATTAGGAGGAAAGGGAATTTAGAGACTTGAGGAGGGGTATTTTTGTTGACGCATCCTAAGAAACAAAAGGAAGGAAGTGACATTATGTGCCTCACCCCTTCATGTTGTTACAACATTAATCTCACAATAAACAATCATACATTCAAAAATAGAATTACCATCACTAAAACAAGGAAAAACAAGGCTATCAATAATTAGGGTATCATCATAAAAATCACATAAAACAACCATATCATGTATTATTCCATAAGTTATTATTCTATAATAGACGCCAAGAAACAAACATGTAATCAATGACAAGAATTTACATATCAACCATGGAACCAAACCTATGAACATATGAATGTAAACTAAGCTACATGATTTTTCAAAAATGAACATGGAATATAAATCTAAGCTAACTATGAGGTAAAAGTGGTAAGATGAGCCTAGATGTGAATAACTAGAGAAAGACAAACTAATATGTTACATTATCATCATGTTCTAAGTAAGTAGAAGCCTTGAAGTAAGGCACACATAATGAGGAGGGTTTGTATGAAACCATAATAAAACACAAAAATATGAAACCTCTAAAGAATTATGCATTTTATAGACACCTAAATATGGCCACTTATAACCTCCAACCAAGCTTTTGACCAATTTCTTACTAAAATGTACAATTAGGTCTAAAAACACTAAAGCACATTAAAAGGTTTGAACCCGATATATTCAAGTGATTATTTTGGAAAGGATATCACTAAATGGGACAATGCAATATATAGGCTAGCTAACTTTGATCAAATCATTTCAAGTCAAAATTTCAATTTTGCACCTAGGTGCTCTGGATTGCTCTTTACTATCAAATCTCTTACATAAGGCATATGCCTTTGTTATTTTCTATTGGTGACATCCTAAATGGGATAAAAAATCCAATGCATCTAACATTGACTTATAATTATAATTTAGTTAAATTTTGGACCAATAACAAGGCATTTTGGTAAATTTGAGTAATTTGTGCACAAAGTGCTTAATCATGCTTAAGAGCTAATTACACCAAATTAGAGATTAATTAATAATTCCATGGAAACTTGTTGAATACTTATTTTTATGAATTAATATTGAACATCTACATCATCACATGACCTCATTTCTTAGGAAGACATCCCTAGGCCATAAATTCTGCAAATATCAAGATTCATGCCTCCCATTCCTCATCAAAGCCCTTCCATGCCTATTCAATGCCCCTTTATCCCAAATATTAGTGGGGATATTTGTATAATGAATTTCATATTTAGATTTATCCTTAGCCACACATCTCAATCTTGAGATGGATGGTTCAGGTTGATTCTAGCCATTTTCCAAAATCTATAAATAGAGAGGCCATGAACATCATTTTTAAGCTATTTTGGTGAAAAGTTATTATGCTCAAATATCTTCAAGAATCTTGGATAATGCAAAATTATAATTCTAAATTGGTTCCAAAGCCTCATGTAAATTAGTGTTATTATGCCCAAATATTAAGCCAAGCCAAGCCAAGCCAAAGACATAAGGTGCCAAGAAGAGATGGACGTAGTCAAGCTTCCATTGATGTAGACTTCATGATTAAAAACTGAGCAAGGCACTACAATAAAGCATTTGGATTATCCAAGGAAGGTGAAGGATTCTTGTTTTTCCTTACTTTTTAGTTATACTTTTAAATTTTTTTGTTATTAAGCTCACCCTAGTAACTAGGCATGAAGGTGTTAGTTTAGTGTATTTTTGATTTAATTTATCCACTAACACAATACTAATCTCCCCTTTATCATCAAATTCCTAGTTCACATAATGGCACATCCAGTGGGACTAAATGCATCCCACGTATGAAGGAGATCATGTGGCAAAATTAAAATTTCAATTTGGATGTTTAAAACTCTCTCTAAGTGATTTTCTAACTTCAATTGGCTAGATTTTATCTTTCATGGGTTTACACAAGTAACTTTTGATGATCAGAGTAACCACTAATGGTTAAGTAAACCATCGATGGTCATTTTCAACCATTAATAGTCAAGTAAAACCATCTTTGGTTAGGGATAACCATTGGTGGTCACTGCCTTTTTCTTGACTTGAGAGCTACCATTTTAAAATGCTTGGTTTGGGGTCATACGGACTCCATTTTTCATGATTTTTTTAAAACCATGTGTTTTCTTCAAATTTTTTAGAATTTGATATTAGTTTAACTTCAAGTTTATTACCTTTTGGGTCACCCTTATTTAATTTTTTGTAAAGTTTCTTTAACAAGGTCGACTTACCATTTTCCCCTTATTGGTCATATCTTTGTTTATTAAGTCAGATCTTTAATTTTAAAAGTTTACTCACCTATCATCTCTTATGAATGAAATTTCTAAAGAATTGAACCTTTGAACTTGAACTCATTCTCAACATTCCAAGATTTCAATGATTCAATCGGTTCAATGTGTTAAGCACAAAATATACTGAGAGGGGGGGGGGTGAATTAGTATATTATATATCTTATAAAACTTTCCCTTTATCAAATTCCACTTAATCAAACATTCAAGATATGCAATAAAACTCAAACAATAAACATCACACAAGATAGAGAGAGACACCAGATATAACGTGGAAACCCAATGTGGGAAAAACCATGGAGAACAATCTCAAGTATATTCATGAGAACAAACCCACAGGAGCTTCAAACCCCTTTGCCGAGCACCAACCCAATTACTATTCTTGAGCACCAACCCATAGGAGCACCAACCCCTTTGCCAAGCACCAACCCAGAAACAATTCGTGAGCACCAACCCATAAGAGCACCAACACCTTTCTGTATACCACACACCTATCTTTCAATGTTGCTATCACGACAAATGATAGATCAATACAACATCTCCTTCCTCTCTCTCACCTTTGCTCTTCTAAGCTAGATATTACAATATGAAATCAACCTCTCTCTTCCATATTACAAATGGCTTCTCAAGCCTTTTTTTATAGCTTTCCAAATGACCTTTGGCCTTCCCCCTTTGTGACCCTTCAATCCTTATGGAAAATGGTGCCAAACTTGTATGACCCTTCATATTCAAGCCTTTGAAAAGTCATGTGGTGACCCTTCATGACCAAAAACGTCCTTCCCACTTTTGTCCTTATCTTTGGTGACTTTTTGTATTCCTCAAAGTGTCCCTTCATGAGAAATTGCGCCCTTACTATTTTGTCTTCCCTTGGTGACTCTTGGTATTCCCCAAGATGACTCTTCATGGGAAAATGCATCCCATCATTCTTTTGTCTTTACGCCATGGCTCTTTGACTTCTCCATGGGCCCTTCTTTTGTCTCATATACAACCAAACATATATTCATTAATATTAAATAAATATTAACTCATATTAGCCAAGATATATTTATTACAAACAACATTAAATGCAATGGGGCCTTTATCACCAATAATGCTAAACCTTTGACATCAATGACAATATTTACAACAATCTCCCCCTTTGTCATTGATGGCAACCTCAATCCTGAAACTGCCACATCCTGTCACCTACACATACCATCATTTGAAAACATATAGTAACTCCCCCTTATTGTAGCAACCTATACCTGTTCCTTGTACCTATTTTTTGCACCTGTACCTGTACCTATACTTGTTATTCTCCCCCTTTGACATCAATGGTAAAGGGCCTACCTGGAGCTAACACTTAGCTCCCCCTCAACTGATACTGAGCATCAATGGTAGGAAGTAATAGAAATTACTCCCAACTCCTCTTGCCAATATTTGAATGTGTCCTTTGATCGTGCCTTTGAGAAGATATCTGACAATACATATACATTATTCCATATCCTTTGAGCATCTGCAATCAACTCATTTGAATCTTTTCTTCTAATCTCATAACCTTCAACATGAAACCTTAATGTGTATCCTTGATCACAAATTTGACTAACACTCAACAGATTATGCTTAAGACCTTTTACAGACAAAACATTTTTAGTCTTAGTTCTACCATAATCCAAACTCAAAGTACCTTTTTTGGCTATCTTGGAAGTGGTTTTATCTTCGAACCTCACTATACCACCATTGATCTTCTTTAGAGATATGAATTTACCTTTATCTCTTGTCATATGCCTCAAACATCCGCTATCAATTAACCATGGCTGATCTTTACCTCTAACATGCAGTGATGTTTGAACCATCATTAAATCTTCAGATTGTTTCTTATACCATGAACATGTCTGAACCTTCTTCTTGATGAATGGATATTTGACACTCTGATTCTTCTTCTTGATGAATGGAGCTTTGAAACTCTGATACTTCTTAACTGACTCAAACATTCTTCTATAATACCGAGCTATGTGTCTGAAGTTGTTGCACTTGTAGCACACTATGGTCTCTTCATCAAAGCTTGATAGAGGAGAAAAAGAGTTGTGGCTTCTGCTTGACTCTACTTGACTTTCCTTCTCCTTATTTCTGAAATTGTTAGCTCTTTTTCTACATTCTAATTTCTTGTGACCAAATCCATTACAATAAAAACAATAGCCATAAAAATAAGACCTGTCTGTATATCTTTGACCTAATTGCCTTTTGTAGCTTTGTTCTCTCCAGCCTTCTTTATTTGGAATGTCCTCTGTATTTTTCTCTTCTCCCCTTTTTGTTTCCTCTTTTGTAAGAGCTTCAACATAGCTCTTTTTCTTTTCAAATCTGATCCCTATCTTATCTAAATATGCTTTTTGACTTTCCAATATCTTATTCAGCATGTTAGTGTTATCCTTAAATTTTTAATCACTCAATACTTTATCATTGACTGCTTTCTTAATATCTTCTTTTAAAGAGGCAATTTCAATAACATACCTTTCACATTCTTTTCTTGATATTTCCAACTGTGCTATGAGATCTTCTTCATTCTTCTTGGCTTCTTCAAAGTGTGCTTGTAGATCTTCAATCATTTCCTTTGACTCCTATTGATTTTTATCGATCGGGCGCTTTAATCTTTGATTCTTCTTCTCAATAACTTTTAACTCTTCTAGGGAACAATTGAGTTCTCCTTCCATATCTACTTCAGCATCCTCCTCTTCTTCTTCTTGATCATCATGTATGGCCATGAATAAAATCTCTTCTTCTGAATCACTGACTCCACTATCTTCAACTGAGCTAGGATCCTTAGAATACAAGCTCTTATTCTCGAATCCCTTCTTGGATTTGCCTTTGAAATTCTTCTTTTATGTAAGATTTTCTTTTTCTTCATCATTAACCTTATCTGGGCATCTAGCTGAAAAATGTCCAATCTTTCCACAATTAAAACATTTAAAAGGTAATTTTCCTTGATATTTACATGTTCCTCTTTTTAGCCTGTGAATGAAAAGTGCTTTGTTGTCATCTTCATCATCACTGTAACTATCACTTGATTCTTGAATCTTATCTTTCTCCTTCTTTGATGTCTTGAAAGTTGCTTCTCTCTTTGAGGGTTTATCTTGTTCTATCTACATCTCATATACCGTGAGAATACCATGAAGCTCATCCATCTTTACCTTGGCTAAATTCTTCATCTCCTCGATTGCCAAAACCTTTGCATCATATCTCATTGGTAGAGATCTTAAAACCTTTTGCACCACCGTTGACTCTTCCAATGTTTCTCCAAGACCTTGAATTTGATTTACTATCTGATCAACTCGTAAGAGATAACTTGCTATATCTTCTTCTTTTTCCATCTTCAAACTTTCAAACTACCTTCTAAAAGTCTACAGCTTAGCTTGCTAAACCTTTCCATCACCTTTGTAAATATTCTCAAGTTTTACCCAAGTTTCATGAGTAGATTTACATTGCATAGCTTTAACAAATTCAAATTCACATAAACCACATAAAATAGCATTTACAGCTTTAGCATTACATTCACTTGCCTTTTTTTTGCCAGAGTAATTGTAGATGTATGTGGCTCTTCATATTCCTCCACCACTACTTTCCATGTGTCAAATCCAAGGGACATCAAATAAACCTTTATTCTCATGCTCCACTACTTTCCATGTGTCAAATCCAAGGGACATCAAATAAACCTTTATTCTCATGCTCCAAAAAGCATAATTTGTCTTATCAAACAAAGGTGCCTTGTTTGTAGAAAATCCTTCCTGTGACCCAGCCATCGTGC
Source organism: Torreya grandis (assembly GCA_037957365.1). Lineage (NCBI taxonomy): Eukaryota > Viridiplantae > Streptophyta > Pinopsida > Cupressales > Taxaceae > Torreya > Torreya grandis. The sequence continues at coordinate 46,405 of JARHVA010003543.1, forward strand.
TTTCCCGATCTACCTTCAAGCTGTAAAACTTTTGAAAAAGGAACTTGATCTGATACCAATTGTTAAGCACAGAATATACTGAGAGGGGGGGTGAATCAGTATATTATATATCTTATAAAACTTTCCCTTTATCAAATTCCACTTAATCAAACATTCAAGATATGCAATAAAACTCAAATAATAATCACACAAGATAGAGAGAGACAACAGATATGATGTGGAAACCCAATGAGGGAAAAACCATGAAGAACCATCTCAAGTATATTCGTGAGAACAAACCCATAGGAGCTTCAAACCCCTTTGCCCAGCACCAACCGAGCTACTATTCGTGAGCACCAACTCACAAGAGCACCAACCCCTTTGCCGAGCACCAACATATCAATAATTTGTGAGCACCAACCCATAGGAGCACCAACCCCTTTGTGTATATCACACACCTATCTCTCAATGTTGCTATCTCAACAAATGATAGATCAAGGAAACATCTCCTTCCTCTCTCTCACCTTTGCTCTTCTAAGCTAGATATTACAATATCAAATCAACCTCTCTCTTCCATATTACAAATGGATTCTCAAGCCTTTTTTTATAGCTTTCCAAATGACCTTTGGCCTTCCCCCTTTGTGACCCTTCAATCCTCATGGAAAATGGTGCCAAACTTGTATGACCCTTCATATTCAAGCCTTTGAAAAGTCATGTGGTGACCCTTCATGACCAAAAACGTCCTTCCCACTTTTGTCCTTATCTTTGGTGACTTTTCATATTCCTCAAAGTGTCCCTTCATGAGAAATTGTGCCCTTACTCTTTTGTTTTCACTTGGTGACTCTTGGTATTCCCCAAGATGACTCTTCATGGGAAAATGTGTCCCATCCTTCTTTTGTCTTTACCCCATGGCTCTTCGACTTCTCCATGGGCCCTTCTTCTGTCTCATATGCAACCAAAAATATATTCTTTAATATTAAATAAATATTAACTCATATTAGCGAAGATATATTTATTAAAAACAACATTAAATGCAATGGGGCCTTTATCACCAATAATGCTAAACCTTTGACATCAATGAAAATATTTCCAACACAATGATTCAATGTTTCTCAAAATGAACTATTTGTCCCTCTGTGTATTTCAATTATGTCTTTGAACCTTCTAATTGAACTTGAACCCTTTTTCAAGATTCAAGGATTCAAGGGTTCAATGGTTCACTGTTTCAAAGTTCAAAGTTTCTTGAAAACTCATGTGACTATTGGTCAATCTGTGTAGTTAATTTTGTATCTTTGAAACTTTGAGTTAAACCACATTCCAAAAATTCAATGGTTCAAGGGTTCAGTGACTACACTCTCATCTCATTATGTGGCTTTCTTTAAGTCAAAATTAGTGAGAGATTTAGAGGAGAATATATCCAAAACTCATTATGAATCAAAAAGTTTCAACTTTTCATGAGGTTATGGATAATCATTATTCGTCAAGGTCATGCATGAAGAATGCTTGTCATTAATGCATATGTCATAGTTCATGTCTTATCAAGCATTTTTGGCACGTATTATTTTAGTTAATAATTATTCAACTTGATTAATATCTATATCAAGAGAGAACAAGCCAAATTTAGCAAACAAACATAATGGTTGATGCAAATGGGAAATAACATGTAGGTATAAGATTTTTGTTACCCAATTTTCATAGTTATTTCAGATACATTGAAGGTGATTTCTACTCTTCTTGTATGATATTTCCATTTCTTAACTAAAAAAAAATCCTTTTGAGTTTTTGACATTATTTAAGAAGTTTGAAGCATTATTTTTCATTATATCCTCCAATCTATAGCTATGAAGTTGGCTTGTCTTGGCTACGAGCATGGTTCTGGTCTCGTCTGCTCTCTCCCTAAATTAGGGGATACCTCTTTGGTTCAATATGACTTAGACAATTTTAGGGAGAGGGTTAAAAATCTTGTACCAAATCCTATGATGAAGAAGATAGTAGAAAGTGGTTTGGTAGAAGTTACGGCATTCCCCATGGTTGTACAGTGCCCCAAATTAGTTCTAGAGTGCATGAATAGATATGAACCCCAAAATAGGTGCATCAAAACTACAAATGGTAATGGGTTACTTTATATCGATAGACAAAACTTAATGTCTATGATGAGAATTCCACCCAAAGAACCTTATTCTGATCTCAATATTACTTCTTCCCATGGGCATTTCTCATTAAAGAAAAAAAATTACAAGAGAGTGATTGCAAGGAATTGGTTATTGAAATTCCAAAAAGGGGGTTCAAGCCTACCCAGAACATTGACAATAAATCACATGATTCAAGAGGTAAAGGATATTATGGTATTACTGCATAGGCTAAAGGGTAACTCCCAGGCATATTATTGGGAATATTAGATGTATTTCTTCATCCACGTGATCTTCCAAGGGGAATAGTATTTGGACTGTGCTAAATTTATAGCTAAATGTTTGCATCTGAGTCTCAACAATTATTTGGGAAGTAAATATTTTTATATGTCTTCATATATTTTCTATTACCTAGCATCTACAAGATAGTGGTTAGGACTACCTCATGCACCCTTGGTTGAAGACATCAAAATTTATGACTATTGTTCACAATTATAGTTGCATAATTGCTCTAAGAATTACATGAGGGTTAATGATGTTTTTACTGGAAGAATGACTTATGAACTCATAGGCAATATAAGCAAGAGAATGTCTGATGAAACAATGCAATTGATCAATATCTATGGTAGCTTCTTTATCCAGTTCCACAAATTTATTTATATCAAATTTGGGGTTTTTGACGGTGAACCTGTGAAGTTACACAGGTACCTTTTTTATCATTTTGTATTGATAGAAGTATGTAGACAGCTATCCCATGTGGATAATAAATTCTTAAATAAGAAGGGAGATGGTATCTCTTTTCCCATTAAACTTGGACATTATTCTTGTCAGTTAGTTTTTGACATTTTGAATTTAGAAGTAGATCTTAAAAAAATCAATTTTCACTACTTCACTGCTAGATCCCAATTTGACAGCAAAGGCTTTGCCAGGGATAACTTATATTTTGGAATAGGGTTTTCACATATCCCCCAAATAGAGGATTATTGAGAATATTATTCAGATGAATTTGAGGTTAGAAAGAGGCTTTGGTGTAGATTATCCTTGGGGTAAATAGTCACCCTCAATTTAAATATGAACATTTTTGGAATAATTGACAATGATGAACAACTAATTGATCCTCAATTTGAAAAAATAAAATAATTACCCATCCCAAAAATTAATTGGTATAAAGATAAAGAAGATCAAATTGAGGTCAAAACTCTCCCAGTAATAAAGAGAACTGAGAAATGGTTAAGGGAATGTAAGCTAGAAGAAGTTTAAAATAAAGGTTCTCTATAATGTGCATCAATGGTTGAACCACCATCCTTAATAAGCTCTCCTAATCATCTTATTTCTATCTATGATGTTGGTATTTCCAAGCCTAAAACTACAAGGGGTCCTATCATCAGAGAATCCAAGAAATCCATCACAACTATTCTACCCACTTGTGCTACCAGATCAAAAACTAAAATCAAGAGGAAGAAGTAAATTTTTGAGAGAATAGTTGTAAACTTCAATTTTTAAGAAGATTTAGGAGAAGTAACAAGTGATAAAGAGTCTTATTCACCAATGGTAGAGGAGGTTAGTACAAAACAATAGATAGAGGTTACTTTAGAGTCTATTAACCTAATGGTGATTTTAGATATGCCTCTTAATCAATTAAATCTTGGTAAAGAAGTCCCAGTCTCTACACCCAAATGGCTGAAAAGTTTGATTAGTGACAAAAGAAAAATAGTTCCATTTTCATTGCCATTGGAAGACATGGTTAACAAGTGCCTAGGGAAGACTCCGAAATCTAAGAAACTAAAAACAACATCCAGGGTAGACGTCAAACCTAACATAAGGAACTAGAGTGTAGAAATAACCCAGCCAATAATTAATGAGGAAGTTCAAGATCCTACAGTTTCAAATTTTATGGTTGAAAAGATAGATCTTGGGACTGCATCACATGTTGCTGATGTGCACCACCTTGAAGCATCCACCAAAAGGATAGTAATCCAAACCTGTAAAGATGAGAAAGATAAAATGGAGTTGAAATAGACCTTGCAATCAATGGTAGAGTACATCGACCCCATTCATAACCCAAATCCACAACCTATTTCCCAACCACCCCTATCTTTTGATCCAAAATCATCATTCAATCAGAACACACTGGACCAGATACACAAAAATAAAATGTTTGCCAAGGTATTTGATGATTGGTTAGATGGCATCATTAAAAAAGGTATAGAATACATTTATGAACTAAAGAATATATATGATCAAACTATAGCTATCATCAAAGACTTGAAAACATAGAATACTTCATGGACAAAAGATGAAAGTAAATGGATGAATGTGGTGAACCAAATTGATGAAGTATAGAAGTATGGGATAGCAATGTTTTTGTTAAAAAAGAATTTGATAGGTCTGAATGAAGATATACTATATGTAAGTAAGAAAAACATCGAATGGAGGAATTCAATATGCCAACAAGGATGAAATGAACTCACAAAAATGATCAAAGAAATAACTGAATTCACTCAATCATTACAACATGATCTACATTCTATTGATTTAAATACATAAAGGATGATGGAGAACCAGAAAAAGACATCAATACTATGATTCAATCCTTCAAGAAAAATATTAGCTTTGTTAAATAAAGTGACAACTTATTAACTAAAAATCTCTCTTGAATTTCAAAGGTGGAGTCACTTTATCTCTGCCTCAACACACTCTCAGAACACGTGGAAAAGATGATAAAAATTTAGAGAGAGAAAGATGTCTAGAAGGTAAGGGTAAAACATATCGGTATTCCCAATTTCATGAAAATATAGGAGTTTGTTACAATATTTTAGGATTTAAAGGCTCAACGTGCTTCACCAATCAAACAACAAATCTAGAGATTCTAATCCATCACCTAAGCCAAGATCTTACTTGCATAATCTTTTATTTAGTTTTTTAGTTAGTTTTTTGTTTAAAACTTGGTTTCAAAGTGAGTTTGTAAAAAAACTAAAATCCCGTATGGGTCAGAGTTACTTTGACTCTAGGTTTGGTTTAAAAGATCAGATAATGAGAGAAATTATATATATATATATGTGTGTGTGTGTGTGTGTGTGTGTGTGCGTGCGTGCGTGCGTGCGTGTGTGCGTGCGTGCGTGCGTGCGTGCGTGCGTGTGTGTGTGTGTGTGTGTGTGTGTGTGTTTAATTATTGAAACAAAAAAAAGGGGGGAAGAAAAGGAGATAAGAAATTTTAGAGTTGAACTACTATTGTTTCAGAATATATATGATGTTTGTCTAAAATGTTTTTCATCTATGAATGAAAAGAAGAAATAATTACTGCATACTTAGATCTGTGCATTTGAGTATTTGAAATTGCATTTTTTGTGTGAAATCTTCTTTCATATGGTAATTACTCTTTCATAAGACAACTCATTATATGTGTTCTATAATTTATTGGTTCAAAAATATTTATATGTTTACATCTAGTTATTATTGAAGATGGAATCTGTGTATTCTATTACCAAATGATATTATAAAATCTCGCATTCATAGCATGATGATGTATGGATGTTAATTTGCCTTTAAGCACTTTCTAGTTAAAAGTGTATATGAATATTTAGAATAATTCTAATTCATTGAAGATTTTGAAGGGAGTTGTACCTTAATTCAGAGGGGAACTATTCCTAATAGTTCACCTATTTTTTGATTAACTTATTTCTTATTGAAATAAAAAGGGTATAGAGTTAGAAGAAATTAGGACAAATCTGTTAGCCAATAGTTTTTGGCAACTCCGTTGGGGAATCAAATAGTCTTTGTTGAAAGATTAGTCACCTTAATATGAAACAAAAATGGTGCTTCCAAATGAAAATGTAATTCATATTCTACAACCTAATCTTGGTTTTCAAGATGACCAAAAAGATATAATTAGTCAGTTAAATACCCTTGCTTGGCACTCTCATTGAAATATTGATGATTATAGAAGGGTAACCAAAGTATTAGAAAAAGAAGAAGAATTAGCTGATAATTTGAGATTGTTGTTACTCAAGCAAAGGAGCAGACAAGAAAAAAATGTAGCCTAGAAACTAGTAACTACCTATCTAATCACAAAATTATAAGCTAGATTCTAGAAGGTACACAAGATCTTTGAGAAGAGAGGGAGTTGAGGATCTTACTTTTCAAACATTGCAAAGCCTAAATTTTCTTTATATTATTATCCATGTTATAAAAGATAGAATTAGACCTCCTAAATCCTCTACATCCTCTATCTATCAAGCCTTAACTCTTTTTGGTACTATCTATCCTTCTACCATAAGTTTTCTTCTAATGGCCCAACCTTGGGGTGTAGCTATAGTACCTCTAAATTTAGGGGCCAAACTGAATCCTTTGCCTAAAAATGCAAGGGAAAACTTTCCTAATGTTAATGGAGATGGGATAAAATTACTAGAGGAACATTGGAGCACCTTTGCAGCAACATGTGGTGTGTTAGGTGTGCAATATTAAGATGTATCCATATGACTTTTTGTGCAAACTAACTAATACTACAACACAATGGTTTTATCATTTAGCTGACTCTTCAATTATGAACTAGAATGATATGAAATTTGAATTTGAAAATAGGTTTAAGAGCACTGAAGATGAGCATTCCCATCTTGCTCAGTTAACTCAACTCAAGAAATAAGTACATGAGCCTATGAGGGAATTTATAGCCAAATTCAATAGAATAGTGCACAAAATCCCAACTGCTAAAAGACCAACTACTGAGAATCAAAAATGTTTCTTTATTAATGATATGCCTCCTAATATTAGCTTCCATCTTAGAAGAGATGTAATTACTGACTTGTTAGCCACTTAGACCTTGGTGGTTGGTTTAGAAGATGATCTTATTATGGATGGAAAATGGAAGAAAGAAGTTTAAATACCTAATGATCATTCTTCATCCTCTACAGATTATGTGGTCCAAATATTTGTGAATGATATGATTTCTCTAAAAAGGTAAATGCCTAAGGTTAATACCCTATTTCAACAATCATATCAAGATATCAACAGGAGAAATCTTAATCAACAAATGAATACTGGTAAGACATTGCCACTCACATCAACACAACAAAAGTTAGCTATTGAAGCTCCTCCTATGAGAGGGAATATGTGTGCCTTTCATTTGATTACTGATTATGATGGGAATTCTTGTCTAGAGATGCTTAGTATGCTCAAATGGCTGCTATCCAAGATGTATTGGGAGAGGCTACCAGAGAAAAAAATAACTCTAAGGAACCTAGTGACTCTGAAATACACTTCCTAGAATATGAATTAGATTCAGAAAGAGGAGGTGAAATATTATTTACTCTTGAAGATCTTTCATGTGTTGTCCTCACCAGAAGTAAGAAGAATCCAAGATTTTTTAATACTCAAGATGTGTCTGTTAAAGGTAAGGAACCTTTTACTAGAACCTCTGATGCTAATATGAAGACCCAAGAAAATAAATTGTTACATAGAAATGATCATGAGAATTATTTTGATATTTTAGAATTTTGTAAGTTTGCAAAGATTCAAATATCCCCTATTGAATACCTCAGGTTGAAACCCAAAGAACTTGATAAATTAGTTAACTATGTAAAAAATGGCCCTATACAAGTTGAACTTGAGAGTCAATTAAATGTTAATATTAAGTCTCCCATTGCACAATTATTTGCTTCTCCACCTGAATCACCCATGCATACTCCTAGAATGACCCTCAATTCATCTGATGATACTTCTTATATGGCTGATATGAAACCCAACCCATTTTATGTCTCTTTGTTCATAAATGGTCATAAAATCAACAATTATATCATAGACTCAGGTGCTTTTAATAATATAATGCCTTCTTCTATAGCCAAATCCCTAGGCTTATCCCTTACAAAAACATTTGGTAGATGTTACTCCATGGATCGCAAATAGATTTCTTTGCTCAGACAAGTTAAAGATGCACGAGTTGTTCTTGTAGCCTAACTTGATAAAAAGGTGAAGTTGACCATCTTAGTAGTAGATATTCCTGCTAGTTATGGGATGTTGTTAAGTAGGAATTTTTACAAAGATTTAGGTCGGAAAATTAAATTGGATTGGTCAAAAGTTACTATTTTAGTGGGTAAGTAGAAAGTTAAGCTAGAACCTAAACCTAAATGCACGTTTACTGTGTACCCTTATAATGATCCTAAGTCTCATATTTTATTTGAAAAATGTAAATTTGGTAACTATTTTCTCTAATATGAAGATTTTAAGAATGAATCTGTCCCAAAGTCCATTCATTCAAATGATCTATATTATGGAATTTGATGGCAGTTGCGCTACCACTAGTTCAGGAGGAGGGGTTGTGTTGATATCACTTGAAGGTGAAATTTTTCCTTACTCTTTCAAGATAGAATTTAAAATCACTAATAACACTGCAGAATATGAGGCTTTATTGCTTGGGTTAATTAAAGCTAAAGGAAAAGATGTAAAGATGCTCAAAGTAAGAGGAGATGCTGAATTAATTGTTAAACAAGTGAGAGGCATTTTTTTAGTTTAAAATGAAATATTGAGACATTATAGGAAAATAATTTGGGATGAGATAGAAAATCTTGATGCCTTTTATATTGAAGCAATTCCCATAGATCTAAATACATTACTAGATTCTCTAGTAGTGTCAGCTTCCCTTCTCCTTCCATACCCTGATTTCAAAATAGATTCATATAAAATAGAACTAGTCTATCATCCTAATGTCCCTAATAATGTTGAAAGTTGGCAAGTGTTTGAGAATGATAAATAGATCATAAAATTCTTGGAGAATGTTGAGATGTTCCTAGGGACTTATTTTGAAGGTTTTGAAGTAGAATGTAAAGAATTTAGTCGTGATCCAAGGATCAATTCAAAATATGATGTGATTCAGTTAAAGGGAAACAAAATCCCTAAAGGATTGGTCTCTCTAAAAAAAATTTCACTCGATAAGACGATTATACAAAAGGCAAGTTTGTTTAAGATTCTAACAAATTGGGGGACTATGAGAAAATAAACATTGGAAGTGAAACTAATCCTAAGTGGATTTCTATTGGTAGATGTTGTTCACTAGAAGAGAGAAATAAATTAACTAATCTATTGATTAGGTATAAGGACGTCTTTTCTTGGTGTTATAATGACCTCAAGGATTTTAGGCGTGGGAAATTTCAGCATCACATTCCTTTGAAAATGAATGCAACCCCATTCAGGCAGAAACTAAGAAATTATAACCAAAAATTTGCTAAGGACATATTTAAGGAGATTGACAAGATGTTGAAAGCCAAGATTATTTATCCAATTCATCACTCCATCTAGGTGGCAAACATTGTTCCAGTACATAAAAATAATGGAGAAATAAGAATATGTGTTGACTTTAGGAATTTGAACCAAGCCAATTTAAAAGATAATTATCCCTTACCTGTGATGGATCACATCTTGGAAATAGTTACTGGATGGATTCTCAGGCTATAATCAAATAAGTGTAGTTATAGTTGATCAACATAAAACTGCTTTTACTACATCCTAAGGAACTTTTGCTTATAATCGTATACCCTTTGGTTTAAATACTACTAGTGAAAATTTTTAACAGGGAATGGATTCATCCTTTAGAGGTCTAAAAGATATAATTATTGTCATTTATCTTGACGATCTGACTATTTTCTCAAAAAAAAGATCATCTGAAGGATCTAGAGATCATTTTACAAAGGTGTCAAAGTCATGGCATATCTCTTAACCCTAAGAAGTTAGTTTTCTATGTAATGAAAGGTAAGTTGTTGGGACACTTAGTTTCAAAGGATGGAATCAAGATTGATCTAGAAAGGGTTAAAACAATACAATAACTAAGTCTTCCTTCAAATAAGACTAGAGTTAAGTCCTTTGGCTAGATCAACTTCCTTAGAAGGTTCATTCCTGATATTATTAAATTACAAAACATATTGTGGGGGTGATTATTGAAAAACATGATTTCTGATGGAATGAGATTAATAAGAAAACATTTAAATATATTAAAGAAGAAATTGCACAAATACCTACTCTGGTGAATCTTGATTTTCAAAAATATTTTGTTATTTATTGTTATGCTTTAGAACATACCATGTCTAGTATCTTATTACATGAGAATGAATTCAATGTAGAAGCCCCAATAGCCTTTATGAGTGTTCCTCTCAAAAATTATGAACTTAGGTATTCTTTAACTAAGAATCAAGCTTTCGCTATGGTAAAGGCTATCAAACAATTCAAATATTACATTCTATATTATCATTTAGTTATGTTTGTGCCTAATTTGACTGTTAAAAGCATTTTCACTCAAAAAGATGTTGGGGTGAACAAAAGAGCAACATGGGTTCCTAAAATTCAAGAATATGACTTGGAGATTAGACCAACCAAATTAGTTAGAGGTCAAGGTCTGTGCAAATTGATTACTGAAAGTAAGGAAGAAAAAGAAGGAGAACTCCCCACTATCCTATTGGTAAGTTTACAAGATCCATGGTTCCTAGATGTGGCACATTATCTTACTTATGTAGATTATCCCAGTCACCTATCTCCAAAGGAGAAAAGGAATCTCAATTTAAAAGCAACAAAAAATGTCATTTGGGATGATGTTTTATATAAGGGACTAGATGGAACTTTTTTGAGATGTGTGGATAAGGAACAACAACATAATCTTTTGAAATTGTTTCACAATGAAGCCTACGATGGACACTTCTCCTCTTCAATCATAACTTTCTAAATCCTTAGAAATTTTTATTATTGGCCAGGTATGTTTAAGGATCCATACACATAGGTAGCCAACTCTGAAAAATGTAAAATGTTTTCAAAAAGGCCACAACTTTTAGTATTACCTTTGAGGCCTGTTGTTATATAAGAACCTTTAAAACAATGGGGTTTGGACCTTATTGGGCCTCTTTCACCTCTTTCAAGTGCCAAACATACTCACATTTTAATGGAAATAGACTATTTTGACAAAATGGGTTAAAGTAGTCCATGTGAAGAGAACCAATTTAAAAGTGGTGTGTAATTTCCTCAAATAAAATATATTGGTACGTTTTGGTGTCCCTCATAAACTTGTAGCAAATAATGCCACCAACTTTTCCTTAATTGAGCTTACTTCCTTTTGCTATGATCATGGTATATCTCTATCTCACTCATCAGATTACTACCGTCGAGGGAATGGACAACCTGAGTTTAGTAATAAAATTTTGATAACTATCATGAGGAAATTAGTGAGTGAAAATCCCAAAGATTGACATAAAAGATTGTATGAAGCACTTTGGGATAAAAGGGTAACCCCAAAAAGAGCAATAGGAATGGTGCCTTTTGAGCTAATTTATGGGATAGGAACACAGTTATCATTACCTCTGGAATTATCTGTGACTAAATTACAAAACGTAATTGAAGATCAATAATTTCAAGATTACTTGGAGAAAAGAGTTATGTACTTAACTAAGATTGAGGAGGAAATGAATGACTTGATTGATTGAATTATTGCTCACCAAGCCAAGGTCAAGAAGATTTTTGATAAAAAAACTAGACCTAGAAAGTTCATGGAGGGAGATGAAGTATTGCTATGGGATAGAAGGAGAGAACCTAAAGGAGCACATGGTAAATTATATTCACTTTGGAAAAGACCTTTCATAATTCATCAGGTATTGGGTCCTAATTCTTTTAAATTGAAATATCTAGATGGAGTTATTTTACCCTTATCCTATAATGGATAGGATCTTAAGTTGTATCACCTGTGAAATAGGTGTCCCCTATTTTGTACATAGATTTTATTTTTTTGTCATGTGTTGTGTTTTCCTTTCCCATTTTTGGTTTGTCTTGCTTCTTTTCTTCCATCTTTGTGTTTTAATTTCTACGTAACGAAAGTTTATGAGTTCTCTACATTTTTGCCAAAAAATGCAGTCCCTAGTCAAAGCCAATGTTACCTTTTGGGTCACCTTTGTTCAATTTTTAATAAAGTTTCCTTAACAAGAGTTGACTTATCATTTTCCCCTTATTGGTCATATCTTTTTTTATTAATTCAACTCTTTATTTTTAAAATTTTACTCACCTATCGTCTCTTATGAATGAAATTTCTAAAGAATTAAACCTTTGAACTTGAACTCATTCTCAACATTCCAAGAGTTCAATGATTCAATCGGTTCAATGATTCAATGTTTTTCAAAATGAACTATTTGTCCCTTTGTGTATTTAAATTATGTCTTTGAACTTTTTGGTTGAAATTTAACCCTTTTTCAAGATTCAAGGGTTCAATGGTTCAATGGTTCACTGTTTTAAAATTCAAAGTTTCTTGAAAACTCATGTGACTATTGGTCGATCTGTGTAGTTCATCTTGGATTTTTGAACCTTTGAGTTAAACCACATTCCAAAAGTTCAATGGTTCAAGGGTTTAAGGGTTTAGTGACTATACTCTCATCTCACCCCATGGCTTTCTTTAAGTCAAAATTAATAGGAGATTTAGAGGAGAATATATCTAAAACTCATTATGAAGTGAAAAGTTTTAAGTTTTCATGAGGTTATGGATAATCATTATTCGTCAAGGTCACACATGAAGCATTATTGCCATTAATGCATATGTCATAGTTCATGTCTTATCAAGCATTTTTAGCATGTACTATTTTAGTTAATAATTATTCAACCTGATTAATATCTATATCAAGAGAGAACAAGCCAAATTTAACAAACAAACATACTGATTGATGCAAATGGGAAATATCATGGAGGTATAAGATTTTTATTACCCAATTTCATAGTTATTTTAGATACATTGAAGGTGAGTTCTACTCTTCTTGTAAGCTATTTCCATTTCTTAATTGAAAATAAAAATCCTTTTGAGTTTTTGATATTATTTAAGAAGTTTAAATAATTCTTTTTCATTATATGCTCTAATCTATAACTGTGAAGTTAGCTTGTCTTGGTTACGAGCATGGTTCTGGTCTCATCTACTCTCTCCCTAAATTAGGGGATACCTCTTTGGTTTAATATGACTTATAAGATTTTACGGAGAGGGTTAAAAATCTTGTACCAAATCCTATGATGAAGAAGATAGTAGAAAGTGGTTTGGTAGAAGCTACAGCCTTCACCATGGCTATGCAGTGCCTCAAATTAGTTATAGAGTTCATGAATAGATATGAACCTGAAAATAAGTGCATCATAACTATAGATGGTAATGTCTTACTTCATATTGATAGACAAACCTTAATGTCTGTGATGAAAATTCCACCCAAATAACCATGTTTAGATCTCAATATTACTTCTTCCTATAGGCATTTCTCATTATATAAAATAAATTAAAAGAGTGTGATTGCAAGGAATTGGTTATTGAAATTCCAAAAAGGGGGTTCAAGACTACCCAGACCATTGACAATAAATCACATGATATAGGAGGTAAAGGATATTATGGTATTACTACACAGACTGAAGGGTAACTCTCAGGGATATTATTGGGAAGACTGGATGTATTTCTTCATCTAGGTGATCTTCCAAGGGGAACAGTATTTAGACTAGGTCAAAATTAAAGCTAAATATTTACATTTGAGTCTCAACAATTATTTAGGAATCAAATATTTTTTATGTCTTTATATCTTTTCTATTGCCTAGTATCTATGAGACAGTGGTTAGGACTACCTCATGCACCCTCGGTTGAAGACATCAAAATTTATGACTATTATTCAAAATTATAGATGCATAATTGCTATGAGAATTACATGAGGGTTAATGATGTTTTTACTAGAAGAATAACCTATGAACTCAAAGGCAATATAAGCAAGAGAATGTCTGATGAAGCAATGCAACTGATCAACATCTATGGCAGCTTCTTTATCCAGTTCCCCAAATTTACTTATATTAGAGTTGGGGGTTTTGACAGTGAACCCATGAAGTTGCATAGGTACATTTTTGATCATTTTGTATTTATATAAGTCTGTAGACAGCTATCCCATGTGGATAAGAAATTCCTAAAGAAGAAGGGAGCTAGTATCTCTTTTCCCATTAAACTTGGACATTATTCTTGTTAGTCAATTTTTTATGTTTTAAATTTAGAAGTAGATCTTAAAAAAATTAATTTTCAGTACTTCATTGCTATATCCTAATTTGATAGTAAAGGCTTTTCCAGGGATAACTTGGATTTCAGAACATGGTTTTCACATATCCCTCAAATAGAGGATTATTGGGAAGATTGTTCAAATGAATTTGAGGTTAGAAAGAGACTTTGGTGTAGATTCTCCTTAGGGAAAATAGTCACCCTCAATTTAAATATGAACATTTATAGAATAATTAACAATGATGAACAACTGATTGATCCTCAATTTGAAAAAATAAAACAATTACTTATCCTAGAAATTGATTGGGATAAAGATGAAGAGGATCAAATTGAGGTCAGAACTCTCCCAATAATAAAGAGAATTGAGAAATGGTTAAGGGAATGTAAGCTAAAAGAAGTTTAAAATAAAGGTTCCCTATAATGTGCATCAATGGTTGAACCACCATCCTCAATAATCTCTCCTAATCGGCTTATTACTATCTATGATGCAGGTACTTCCAAGCCTAAAACTAGAAGGGATCCTATCATCAAAGAATCTAATAAATCCCTCACAAATATTCTACCCCCTCGTTCCACCAGATCAAAAACTAAAAAAAAGAGGACGAAGTAGATTTATGAGAGAATAGTTGTAAAATTGAATTTTGAAGAAGATTCAGGAGAAGCAACAGGTGATAAAGAGTCTGATTCACCAATGATAGAGGAGGTTAGTACAAAACAATAGACATAGGTTTATTTAGAGTATAATGACCTAATGGTGATTTTAGATATGCCTCCTAATCATTTAAATCCTGGTAAAGAAGTCTCGATCTCTACACCCAAATGGATGGAAAGTTTGATTAGCAACAAAAGAAAAATAGTCCCATTTTCATTTCCATTAGAGGACATGGTTAGCAAGTGCCTAGGGAAGACTCCTAAATCTAAGAATCTAAAACAACATCCAAGGTAGACATCAACCATAACATAGGGAACTGGAGTGAAAAATTAGCCCAACCAATAACTAATTAAGAAGTTTAAGATCCTACAGTTTAGGATTTTATAATTGAAAAGATAGATCTTGGGATTGCATCACATGTTGCTAATGTGCATCACCTTGAAGCATCCACCAAAAGGATAGTAAGCTGAACCTGAAAAGATGAGAAAGATAAAATGAAGTTGAAATAGACCTTACAATCAATGGTAGAGTACGTTGATGCCATTTATAACCCAAATTTACAACCTATTGCCCAACTACCCCTGTATTTTGATCCAAAATCACCAATAAATCAAAAGATGTTAGACCAAATACATAAAAACAAAATGGTTGCCAAGGTATTTGCTAATTGGTTGGATGGAATAATTTAGAAAGGTATGAAATACATTTATGAACTGAAGAATATATATGATCAAACTACAACTATCATCAAAGACTTGAAAACACAAAATACTTTGTGGACAAAAGATGAAATTAAATGGATGAACGTGATGAACCAAATTGATGAAGTACAAAAGTATGGGATAGAAAAGTTTTTGTCAAAAAATAATTTGATAGGTTTGGATGAATATATAATATATGTAAGTAAGAAAAACATTGAATGGAGGAATTCAATATCCTAACAAGGACAAATTGAACTCACAAAAATGATCAAAGAAATAACTAAATTCACTCAATCATTACAACATGATCTACATTATATTGATGTAAAATACATAAAGGATGATGGAGAAATAGAAAAACACAATGATACTATGATTCAATCCTTTAAGAAAAAGACCAATTTTGTTAAAGAAAGTGAACTTATTAACCAAAAATCTCTCTCAAATTTCAAAGGTGGACTCACTTCTTTATCTCTGCCTCAACGTACTCCCGGAGCACGCAAAGAAGATGAGAAAAATTTTGAGGGAGAAAGACGTCTTGAAGGCAAGGGTAAAGCATATCAGTATTCCTAATTTCATGAAAATATAGGATTTTGTTACAGCATTTCAGGAGTGGAAGGCTCAACATGCTTCACCAATCAAACACAACAAATCTAGAGATTCTAATCTGTCACCTTAGCCATGATCTTGCTTGCATAATATTTTATTTAGTTTTTCAGTTAGTTTTCTATTTAGAACTTGGTTTCAAAGTGAGTTTGTAAAAGAACTAAAATCTCGTATGGTTTAGAGTTACTTTAACTCTAGGTTTGGTTTAAAAGATTAGATAATGAGGGATATATATATATATATATATATATATATATATATATATATATATATATATATATATATATATCTGTGTGTGTGTGTGTGTGTGTGTGTGTGTGTGTTTATATTTCTTGAAACAAAAAATGGGGGGAGCAGGGGGAAGAAAAGGAGACAATAAATTTTAGAGCTGAACTACTATTGTTTCACAATATATATGATGTTTTTCTAAAACATTTTTCATCTGTGAATGAAAAGAAGAAACAATTACTGCATACTTAGATCTATGCATTTGAGTATTTGAAATTGGGTTTTTTGTGTGATATCTTCTTTCATATGGTAATTACTCTTTCATAAGACAACTCATTGTATGTGTTCTATCATTTAATGGTTATTATTGAAGATGGAATCTGTGTATTCTATTACCAAATGATGTTATAAAATCTTGCATTCGTAGCATGATGATGTATGAATGTTAATTTGCCTTTAAGCACTTTTTGGTTAAAATTTTATCTAAATATTTAGAATAATTATAATGCATTGAATATTTTAAAGGGCGTTTTACCTTAATTTAGAGGGGAACTATTCCTAATAGTTCATGCCTTTATTGATTAACTTATTTTTTATTGAAAGAAAAAGGGTATAGAGTCAGAAAAAATTAGGACAAATCTATTAGCCAATAAAGTTACATAGAGTTTTCACAAAATTTTGAAAATCTCTTTAAATGTTTCTAATCTAAGAAATTTACTTTTGGGTTGATGCCTTAAGGGTGCACAGGTAACTGGTGAACTTTGAATTTGTTAAAACATGTTTTAGACCATCTTTTGCATGTTTTTAAAATGAACTAAGAACTTTGTTTTAGTACTTAATGGAACATTTAGGTGCTTAAAATACATGTTTGATAGTTAGCCTTTCAAAGTTACAAATTAAGACCAAGGGGTCAAAAGAACACCACTGCATCTTTCATTTGGGTTTTAAAATTCAACACACTTGTCAATTCTTATTTTCAATAGTTGTTTAAATTAGAACTTGTTTGGAAAAAATAAGGTCTGTGCATGTATGCTCTTCCATTTGTCCCCTTTAGGGAACCGTTGGAATCAAAAGTGTCATCCTTATTGTAAAAAACCTATTCCAAGTCTTAAAAAGAATATCATCTAAAACACTCCCCAAAAACTCATCATAGTTTAGGTGACCTTGAAAAGGACCCTAAAGTCTTTATTTTTATGTCTTTCATTTCATTGTATATTCATTTGCGAGGGGGATGTAATTACCTCCTATAAGTTCTATAGGAAAGTTTTGACCCAAGGTTTCATCTCCCAACATTGAATTCACACACTCTCACTAGGATAAAAAGGTTTGAGTAGTTAAACCACCTTCTAGTGATTGGAGTGCACATGGGATGTATCCGCACTTTGGACGTCACACTACACTAAGAAAATAGTAAGATGTAGTGAGTGCAAAAATGACTAGACCATTTTACAATACGCCAAGTGTTTTGGACACCCAATTTCTATGCTTTTATTTTACATCATTTGACATAAAAGTAATTATGCAATTTATCCCCGTAGAAATGTTACAAAACTTGCTAGTTTAGTCAACCCCACATTACCATAACTTTGTTGGGATTTGGATAATTATACTTAGTGTATTTTGGTCAATTTTTTGCTTGGTATGTTTTGAGACTAAAACTTGTTTGTTTGTTTATAATCCATATCAAAAAAATGTATTTTAGTTGAGGAGGGTAGCGTTATGCTACCCAAATCATATCAAACCATTTTTACCTTTGAGTCTTTTGAAACATAACATAGATCACATCATTTAAGCATGCTTATGATGTTAGGCTACTCAATTTGTTTCAAGAATTATTTACCTTGTGCAAAAAACTATTTGTTTCAAACCATGTTGCATCACCTAGTTGAACCTAATTTATGTACCATCATGTTGTTTAATCTTGTCTAGCTTGTTTGGTCAAATCCTAGTTTTCAATGTTGAGTTTTCAATTAACCTTATTAATTTTGGATTCAAACATTGATTGATTTCTATTTAGACCTTGTTTCATGGGGTTGATACATAAATATTTCTCTTTTGGGTTTCATAACTTCAGTTAATCGATTACCCAAATTTTCAAACTTGATTTTTTTTTGTTTAATGCCTATCTTCATCATCATTTGTGCCTTTATTTGGGAGAACACAACCTTTATTCAAAGAGCCTTTTGTCTTATGCCTTATACCAATTGATCATGTTTATGTTTGATTCCATGTGATGGGTCTATGTCAAAGTTATTTTCAAACTTGTTAGATTAAATCCAGTCACATCATGCCTTTATTTTAAGTTTAACTTTTGACATCATTTGGCCAAAATTCCTAGCAAACCCTGTTTGAACCTAGATTCTGACTCTACGTTTGGATAAAAGACCTAGCAACTCTTTTCCCTTTCCTAGTTTATACCTTTTTTGGAACACTTTGACCTAGACCTTTGACATGCTAGCTTTTATTTAGATGTTTGACCTTTTGTGTGTATGTCGTTTGACATTAGACATTTGACGTTAGACTGTTTTATGCCAAGTCTTAGCACAAACCATTTTAGAGATACAAATTCATGATCATATCATTGTTTAGATATATATCTCCACTTTTAAACAAGTTAGACCAAGTTTGAACCATTTATCTTTTGCAAATAGTTTTTTAGAGTTTACAAAAATCTAAGACTTTTGTTTTGAATCTTTCATCATCTATATGCATATGTCTAGCTAGCTACACCTATGGTGGAGTCATGTGTAATCCAACTTATGATATAATGGTCATAAAAAATGACTTTTATGACTTTATTAAAGAACCCAATGATGCTAATATGGTTTGTGAGATAGAGTTTTATCCACCTCATAATAATCATTCATGGGAACAAAGTCACAAACCAGCTTACAATCTAGCTCAAGACCTTGATTGGTATGAAGAGGCATGTGAAGAGGACTTTGAAGACCCAAATATAGATAATGTTCTTTGGGATATAGATCCATACCCTCTTTACAATAATTATTACATGGAACACATTCAAGAACTATCTTATGATCCGATTCAAGATTGAGATGATATGGTTTATCATGAGGACTTGGACACTTTGGCTTGTGCAAGAAATAAAGTTCTATGATGTATTTTTGTTATCTAATCATCTTCTACCCATAACCCTCCTTTGGATTATATGAGCTACCAAGCTCGACAATATCCAAGGAATACCATTACCATTCTAGGACTTCATCCTTTGGCTTATGTGATCAATCAAGCTCTATATTTCCTATTATCATTCTAAGACCTTGTCCTTTATTTGTTGCAAATAAATAAGCCCCATACCACCCTATTTTTACCATCTTAGGACTTCATCTTTTGGTTTGTCTAAGCAATAATGCTCCCCAGTGCCCTACCGTTATCTAACCCCTGATCATTCTTCATCCATTCCTAATAGTTCCCCACTTTATCAAACCATAGGCTATTCCTCATCCGATACCAATCCAATCAAAACCTCAACCCATCTAATCACTTGAAGACCAAGTTGTGTTCAAAAATGGTATTTTCTAACTCATTGGAAACCAAGGATAAGAGAATTAACTAATCCAAGATGTTTTTATTGAACCAACCATTTGTGATAAGTCAATATATGATGAATCACCTATTGATACTATATCATTTATCAAGGAGTCTCACTTTGATGAGCCAATCTTTGTCAAGTCAATTCTTAATGATTATAACCAACTTTGGGAAAATAATTACCTCGACCATATGAATATTTTTTAAGAGTCTCTTATTGTTAAACCAGTCTCTAAGGAATTGTCTCTTGAACTGTTTCACATTAAAGAGAAGTCTCACTTTGACAAACCAGTCTTTTTGAAGCCCATTATGTCATCACAGGTCACTACTTATCTAATACCAAACATTCAACAAGATATCATTATAATAGAGTACCCATCAGATGAAGAATCAAAGTTAGAGTTAGGTTCTATTCTTAGACTGACATCATATTTAGCATCAAAATAAAAATAAACATTAGTCTCAACATCAGACTCAGAATTTCTTAAGTCAAAATTAGATTAAAAAATAGAATACATTCACAACTATTACATTATTGGTTATGTATGCATTACAGATCAATTTGAATACATATGTGATCCTTGTGTAATTTTTGAGGATGAGAACTTAAGCTTCGACATGAGTTATCCTAGTATCTTCTATGAGGATTGTGTTTCCAATAGCCATTCCATTACCATCAACCAATCTAGCCATATTATTAACATTTCATCTCCCATAAGTGTCAATTGGGATAGACAGAATCACACTTTGTTGAAGTGCATCCATGGTGACATAGCAATTGAAGAAGAGCAAAGAGGCTAAGTCCACATTCATGTAGACAAAGAACCCTATCCTAGTGAAACCTTTTCAGAGGCATATGGGAAAACAAAAATTTCAAACTCAGCATCTTTTAGCAAATTTTTTTTAGAAGTGCTAGAAGATAATCAAATTCAAAATTCAACATTCCTTAGTGAAACCTTCTCAGAGGTGCTATGGGACAATCAAGACAATTTCATTTGTGAAAACCTCTTTGAGGTGCTAATAATTAGGCATAAGAGTTATTTAATACTTGATGAAGTTAATATCAAAGATCAAATCAAAATAGCTTCTTATCTACAACTTAATCAGATGGTAGCTACTCTCAAGATCAAAAAACAAAAAAATATGATGGTCCTATTGGGAGAATAAGTCTTCGACCCCACCAAAACCAAAGTTATGTCAAATTTGACATCAACAACATTATGTGTCACTAAATGTCCTCATCTTCATTTATTTCCCAACCATTCCACATTCCATTATCATCTACCATTTCATTTCACAATTAAACCTACCATCCATTATTTGTCCTTGTTTACCATACATGGATACAATTTCCTTTGTAGAGGCTACAAATATACCTTGTCTTGATGTTTGAAGGAATCAAAATCAATGACCAATGAAAATCACAAAAGCATTCTTGATAACCAAATTTTTAGGCCATTCTTGATAGAGAAACTATTCAAATGAGGTGTAGGATAGGAATTAACATAATCAAGTATTCTATTTATATCATTTGTTGATTAGGATGTGCATCTCCCCATCAATAGGAATAATAAAATTAAAAACCACACCAAAGCCAAAAACATGTACCATACCATTTCAAAATGCCATGCATATTTTCCATTGTCACATACTCAGCCATTCACCCCATCACTTGGGGGCATCCTTCTTGCCATTTTTATCTAACCTATCAAAAACTATCATTATCCTAAAGCAATGCCATTCGATCCTATCAGTCCATCATCATCCTTAGCAAGACTGTTTCATTTCACCATATCATTCATATCTAGAGCAAAGCTTTTTTTAGTTATCCTACCCAATCCCATTTTGATCTTGGCTCATTTAGTTCTTCTCACACCTTTTGTGAGGGGATTATGATCAATTTTTAATAATCAATCCAATTCGTGTTTCAATGATTATATGTGAAAGTAGTGTGATAGTTGATCTAGCAAGAAATGTTTCATTTTCCAACTTGTATCAAGTTTACTTATGTGAGCCTGAGTATAATTGCCTATACATAAATCAGTATCTCACTAGTATTACTACTAATTATAACCATCTATGGGAAAATTAGTATTATTGACCTATGCTATTGTATCCTAGGTATAACTACCTATGGAAAAACTAGGGGAAACACGTTTTTACCATGTATTGTCACATCACCTTGCCATCATTGTTTTCATTTCACTAGCCATTTGCTAGATTAGAGAGCTTGTTGGGACCTAGTTGGTTTTTTCCACCTTTTGTGTTGATGGAATTACTATGACTTCAGGGCATTTCAAGACTATGTGGGTCATGCTAAATTCATGTTGAGGTCACCTCAGTCCCCCTTTCCATATGATCTCACCATTTTGTGAGTAACCTAAGCCAAATGCTCTTGCTATTTTGTTAGTAGGCATCTTATCATTCTCTAAATGAGTTAAGATACCTAAAAATTCCAAAAACATTCAAATATTTCAAAATCCAAAAAAAATTGTCATGTCTAAGCCTTATTAGTTATCCTCAATTTGCCCTATTGGGGCATGGTCATTATTAGGATGCTTTCTTTTGCTTTTGTTTTTAGGGTTTTTATTTGTTTATTTATTTCAATTTATTTTTATATTTGTGTGCTTTCTATGTATTTGTTTGTTTGTTCTCTTTACTATTTTTTTTGGTTTTGGTACTATTGCATCGACTCAATCTATATGTATGCATTGGGTGATTCCTTGCACACATTATTCTTGAGTCTATCCATATTCATACATCAACATTGTCATCATGGTTTTTATCATTGATGCATTATTTTCAAGTGTTTATTGGATTAGGAGTTAGTCCTTATGCATATTTCAGCCAAGTCTTCATGGTGTTTTATCATGATGCCTACTATCACATGCTACAACAAAAATCAATGGAGCTGTAGAAGTTTCCCTTGGCACCTTGGCAAATCCTCCCACCCACTTTAATCAATATAACTCATTTGACCATTTTATTTGTATCATTACTAATAAAGATGAGCATCTCCTCATTGGTAGATATAACTGAATCATTTCTAATGATCAATCGTATTCTTCTTTTCATCTCTTTCCTCACTTTGTACCCACTCATCTTTAATTTATATTCTAGGTTATATCCTTGTTTTATTCTTGCTAATCATCCCTAACTAGGTCACCATCATCTTTAGCCCATCTAGGTCCTCTTAATGATTATAATCGCCTATGGGAAAATCATTATTTTAACTTTTATTCTTGATTATAACCACCTTTGGGAAAATCAACATCCTTTTTAGATCAATGAATGTAAGGATTTTCTCATTTGAATTAATCTCAACCATAGGTTAATTATACCTTTCTTGTTGTTTCTTTTCAAGGGACCATTTATCAATAAATCTGATGGCCACTCCCTCAAGGTGGCATCATCCTAGGTTTCCCAAACACCATTTGGAGCTTTGTTCTTCAACCATCATCTTATTTTTGGCATACAAGCCTTTTCTCATTATTTGATAATTCATTACTTTGCCTACAATTTGTAACATCTTCCCAAATAAGGGCAAACTGTAGACACCTAAAACTGGCCACCGATAACCTCCAACTAGGATTTTGACCAATTTCCACCAAAATGCACAATTTAGCTTTAAAAAACTAAAACACATTAAATAAGTTGAAATTGATATATTCAAGTGCCAATTTTGGCCAGGGTATCATTAAATGAGATAATGTAATTTATGGGCCAACTAACTTTGATCAGATCATTTCAAGTCAAAATGATAATTTTACACTTGGGTGCTCTAGATTGATCTTTTCTATCAAATCTCTTCCACAAGACATGTGCCTTTGTTATTTGTTTTTGCTAACATCCTAAATGGGATAACAGATCCAATGCATCTAACATTGACCTCCATTTCCAATCTAGTCAAATTTTGGACTAATAATAAGGCATTCTGATCAATTTAAGTAATTTGTGCAAAAAGTGCTTAATCATGCTTAAGAGCTAATTAAACCAAATTAGAGCCTAATTAAGAATTCCATGGAACTTGTTGAATAACTCTTTTTTATAAATGAATATTGAATATTTGCATCATCAGGTGACATCATTTCTTGGGAAGACATCCTTAGGCCATGAATGCCACAAATATGAAGATTCATGCCTCCCATGCCTCGTCAAAGCCTTTCCATGCCTATTCAATGCCCCTCTATCCCAAATATTAATGGGGATATTTTTATAATGAATTTAATAGTTATATTTATCCTTATCCACACATCTCAATCTTGAGATGGACAGTTCAGGTTGATTCTAGCCATTTTCCAAAATCTATAAATAGATAGGCTATGAACATCATTTTTAAGCTAATTTGGTGCAAAGTTATTATGCTCTAATATATTCAAGAAAATTAACTTGTGCAAAGTTATCATGCCAAATTGATTCCAAAAATATCTCACATGTCAAAGTTATGATGCTAAAATATTGAAGCCAAAGCTAAGCAAGGTGCCAAAGAAAGATGGAAGTAGTCAACCTTCCATTGATGCAGACTTCATGAGCACAAACTAAGCAAGCCACTACAACAAAGAATTTGGAACATCCAAGGAAGGTGAAGGATTCTTTTTTTTCTTTACTTTTTAGTTGTGCTTTTCATTTTTTTTGTTACTAAGCTCACCCTAGTAACTAGGCATGAAGGTGTTAGTTTAGCGTGCTTTTGATTTAATTTATCCACTGACATAATACTAATCTCCCCTTCATTTTCAAATTCCTAGTTCACACATTCAAAGCACAAGGTTTAAGAACCACTTTATAAAGGGTAGATGTAATCTAAAATCAAGAAGTCATGGAAAGCTAATAAGATTTTCTAAAAAAATGTAGAGTAAGATGCATATTTAAAAATTAAAAAAACAACTATGAATACCTAAAGGAAATCCTCAAAATATATAGGCATTCAAATAATAGAGGGTTTTTTGGTTTTACCAAATAGTGACACTAGGTATTAATGACATTAATAAAATGGGTAAAACTAATGTAATAAGGAGATATACTATTTAACAGTGTAAATCAATAATTCAAATTTGCACAAGTATCTGAAAAGAGCAAACAAGAACAACTAAAATTATGTAAACAAAAAATGGATAATGTGAAAATAAAAAGTAATGGAACTGACACATCTGATGATCAATTTTTAATTATAGAAGTAGTTTTGGACTATGTAGACATGTATCCACCTATGTTTGAAATATGAGATTCTAACTTTGTAAAAATAGAATTGGCCCTTTCTACCTAACCAAAAAAATTGACGCTCTCTATCTATGAGTGATGACTATGTCTGGATGCACTGAATATGTACTATGTATTATTTATGTATCTATAATTTATGGTGTAACTTCACCTTGGGATGTTTTATAGTCTTATAATTATGCTTCTCAATAGAAGTAGATGAAATGTGTAAAATGTAATCATGTTCCTTATTTTGACCTAACTTACCATCAATTCATAACAAGTTTATTATAGTTTTGACAACCTCAAGGGAATTGTAGCTACATATCCCACATGATGGAATCAAACCCATGAAGTTATTATGTATTTTAAATGGAGTATTGAGCAAGGGATATGACATCTTATACCCTAGATGGGGATGTAATTGTATTTAAATTCACCTAAACCTTATTTTGGTATAGGAGGGTGATGTCAAAAAGGTTGAAATATCAATCTAGATGATTTCATGAAAAGTGTATCAATATATATGATTAATGAAGCCCAAACTTTAAGTGGGAGATGGATAAAATAGTTTTCATAAATGATTAATATTTTTATTTCTACTTGTAAAAATCACTTTCTATGACTTGGTATAAATAGGTTACTTTAGGATATGACACATACTAAGTCTGGACCTATAAAATAACAATAATGACATACCAAGGCACAAGGAATCTGACTAGAGGTGAAAGAAGCCACACAGAAAGTAACAAATAGATCAATATGTCTAATGATTCTACCTAGGGAGGAATCACTTGGGGGAATATTCCATCCCAATCAAAATAGATGTGAGAGGCATGATAATTAGCATAAATATGTGTGTAAATAGGCTCAAGGCTAAACATAAATGATTTAGTGAAGTTTAAGATGTATTTAGAAGGTTTACAGGCCAAATAGAAGCTAGTATAGGATTTCATAAGTCTTAGAAACATATAATTATACACAAGTAGACCAAGTATATAAAAACATTGAAAAACCACTATGAAATAGGGTCTTATACCAAAATTAGGTGTTTACATTGACATATGTGTAAAATTATCTCTATGGAGCCTATATGTACAAATGTACAGTAAGCCATTCCACATCTCTTTCTATCATTTGAATCTCTTAAAAGTTGAGTTTTTCATGTACATTGATAAATTATTATCAAGATGTTCTAACATTTGTCAAGGAACATGCACATTGATCAAAATCTCACCTCATAATGTATTCAAGTATTGTGGTAATACACTTATACCAAAATAAATTCGTAACAAAGTATATAGTGTCATTTGATTGTTTAGGTAAGAAAGTAAAGTCCTTTATCTCATTTGGGTTAGTAACACCCATTAAGGATGAGAATTAAATTGAGCCTTAATTATGAGCATGTGGGATATGATAGTTATAACCATCAATGGGTTCTATTCCACTAACCCTGCATATATTTTATAATATTAAAACAATGTGGTAAATTATGGTTATGTCAAATAAGATCCGATTGAGATAAGTATACCCCAAATTTTATGAAGTGAAGCCAAATTCCTAGTCATATAGTTATATACAACATCCCACAAAATTTTAGGCACAAAATAGTCAAATTTACATAATCATAACACTCTACTAAAATCATAAAATACATGCCATTATTGTCTATACGATTCCAACCTTTCTTTATTTGTAGTGCCTAATTATGGTTATCTTCCAAATCATAATCATTTTTTAAGGTTTCAATCTAATAAGTCTCAAAACCTTTTTCTAGCATCAAAAGTCAGCTCTAGAACCCAAGTGTGTCTATTTCAGTTATTTATCTCTTTCCATTATTATTGATGTATTAGGATATATTTGAAATTGATAATAAAATGCCAATGCCACCAAAATAACATGACAAATGACTAAAAATCAATCTCAAACCTACACTAAACACCTGATTAGGTAATGAAAATAGATTGAATGCAAACACTAATTGAATTAAAATAATATTACCTCAATATTGCATGAAATATATCTCTAAATACAAATGATGTGCTTTAAATTTGATAAATTATATGCTTGATATGGAATACTAGATTTGATTCGACTCAAGACTTAGACAACAATGGAGATTTATAAAGGATTGATAAGTAAATTTGATAGCAAGAGATTATGCAAATTTTGTGCATTCATTAGTTGGATTATACATGGAGGAAGGATGGTTATATAGAGAGTGATGGATGGAATTAAGGGTTAGATTTGATCTAAAGAGGATTCAAATAAATGGTGGAGAATGTTAGAGTAATTAAAAATTCCTAGGGAGAATAAATACTTTTAATATCCCAAGAATTAAAAATTAATTAGAAAATGTTAGAAGAGGTGGTGTGGGCTCTAGGTGCAATAGAGGATTCTATATCCCACTAAGTTTAATTAAGCATAATTAGTGGGTGATTAAATGAGGGATTTGTAGGAATGCTTAGTGGGGGTAGTTGGAAGGATGAATTTAAAATTCATAATATTGTGAGGATGTGTTAGTGAGTTAAGTGATGTGATAAGAAGAGGATAAGTGATAGTACCATCTAATTAATTGATGTGGGATGGATAGTAAGGTTAATATGTGAGTGTATAATGAAAGGGATGATATAATAGGACTAGTATAAATAATAATATAGTGTTTATTAGAAAATTTAGTGACAAAATAATTAATGACATAGTAGTGAGTAACTTTAAATATATACATTTTCCCCCTCTTTAAAAGGGCATTGTGACTAGAATAAGAGTAATAGTATTTCAAATAAGAAATATGATCATGTATGTTAGTAAAATAGATGAATGATGCCTCCTCAAAGGAACATGTAGGGATGGATGATACATATGGCCACTCGAAAGAGGAAACAAGGGGCAAGATGTATGTATAGACCAAAGAGTGGTTAGGATATTGTGAAGATGATATATGAATAATGATATTGACACAAGAATTGAAATATAAAGTCATGATTCCCATAAGAAAACACATATGTGAGGGAGTGAGAATGATAGTGTCAAAAATTTAGACATGCCCTAAATGGGAACAAGCCATAACAAAATAATGATAAAAGGTTACAAGACATTAGACATATCTCAGGCAAGGACACATGCCATGGAGATTTTCATATGTATATTGGGTGATTGGTCATAAAATTTTCATGTTTCCCAAGCAAGGATGCATGCCAAGGAGAGATACAGTTGAAATAAGATAATGATTTGATGATATTTATTAAATTTTTGATGGGTATATCTCAAAACATTCATTAAGTAGAAATAAAATGGGTGGATAGATGAGAAATGCTATGATTAAGTGGATAAGGGATGAAGTAAGAATGGGTTAGTGCAGTTAAGCTATCCTCAGACACTTCAACTAACCAAGCACTACCTATATAGTCTTAAGATACCTTAGACCAATGTAGTTCTCTCAAAATGGGAAGAATGATGAAAGATGATGATGATCGATGGTTAAAGATGTTATTTTTTAGATAGATGATTTTATTGATAGTTGATTTCAGATGTTTTTGATGAGAAAAATGACAAAGGACTTGGATAAATCATTGGATATTATATGTTGTTGATGTGACTGGATTAGTTGATTGGATAGGTGATTGAGGAGAGGATATAAATTTCTATTGTCTTCAAACATCCATTTATTATTCATTGATGCAATAAGTCATTGATCATCATCATGCAAAAAATCCTTTTTAATGTAGCACTAGGTAGTATGCACCATGATATGTTTATATAACCATAATGTCATTTTTATAAAGTGCATAATGAACCAAACAATCCTTTTTGTGTTGGACTGACACAAAAAACACAAAGATAAAGAACAATGTATAAGTTGCATGTAGCATAATGGACCATTGGTATTTGATAAACCAGTATGAAATTGATAAAAAATACAAGACCATTAATATGACATTAATTATATATAAATAATAAAAAACACACATAATGATATACATAAAATTAAAACATTCACGATACATAAAAGACATATGCACATATATACATGCACAATGATGAAGGTTGTTTTGATTATGACTTTGTCATTTCAATGATCTTATGAATATTGGATGAACAAAAAATCATTCAATTTTAATTGTATTGGATGTTTGTCTTAGGCTAGACAAGTCATATTAGAAGATGAGAAAATAGATGCCATGACTTTTTGAATACTTAACATGAGATAGTGAGGTGAAGGGTGGGATGAAATAATGTAGGAGGCCATGATATAAGGAAGTTAGGATTATATATATTATGTATGTGTTGAGGGAGCCTATACATAAGTAAGAAGCTTGGCAAAGTGAAATTTAGACATAGTAATCAAGATAGTAAGAATCGATAGGTGACTAGATGATGTAATGATGAAGGACAAGTGATAGGAAAAGAATGGAAGGGAAGCTATGGCTAACACTCTAAGGGTATTGTATTCCTACCCCTATTTTATCTTAAAAAATAATTCTATCAAAGTGTTGTTGTCATGTCGAATATCTCCCCAAAATATTATTCTATCCATAATCTAGGACCAAGATCAATAACATGAAGGAAGGTATGATGGATATGACAAGTTAAGTGGAATGGGATGGAGGATAGAAAATATGATATGATGGATTTAACCCATGTATATGAGGTTTTCCCCATGAGATATTTCTAGATGAAGGACTATCATGAGTAATGTCAGAAATCTATTTTCATCACCGTGCTTATCCAAAGTGCTAAAGAACTAGTTTTCACCATTCGACTATTTTTTTGACTTATTATAAAATAAGACTATGTCAAATAATGTATAATAACTAGGTATTTTGATGTCATCTCTTCATGTTTAGAAGAGTGAGAAATGTGTGATGCTGACAATGTTGATTTTTAAATGACACTAGTCATAGAGAATCATCGTGACTTTTTTTGACTCTTGATTGTGATCCCTTCAAACATGTTAACTAGGTATCATCATACCTTCTCCAAATGATGAATTTATCCAAAGATAAGTGTATTTTAGATTTAGGTGAGGAAGAGGTTATGGATGATTGGGAGGTGGGATTAGAAGTTTCACACATTATTGGATATGTTGGATGTGTTGTTTGTATTTTATGCCACATGAAAATAGATTTTAAGGGATCCCATATTTTTTGAATTTTTTGATCTTTGATCTAAATATTTGAAGGACTATCGAACAAATTATAATTACATTTGGAGTTTTTTTTATTTACTTATTTCATTTTACTTGGACTATCCATTAGCACTTTGAATAAGGTTTCACTAAAGGAGGGTGACTTTTGAATTCCTTAATCTGTACTTGGACTTGATTTTTTCCATAAAGGACTTTGATTTGGCCAACTAGTTGACTTATCTTGACTTTTATTTACTATTGGATCATAGTTGACTTTAGCCTTATGCTTGATTATGTAAATATCTTCTTGGATCCTTAAAATTTGGCACATGACATATATATTTGAGGGGAATCTAATTATGTTTGTTTACCTCTATTCCCATTGAAGAGCTTGATGAAATGATTGTCACTGGGAATAAAAGGATCAATGAGGGATGAAGATTTATGGGTGGTATTAGTGCTATCAATGAATGAGTATTGGGCACTATGATCTTCATAGAAGTTACTAGGAAACCCACTCTCAATGTCAAAGAAATAATCCGCAAGGTTCGTAGAAGGATCACTAAGGGTTATCATAAGAAAAGTATCAAAAGATATATAAAATTCACTTTAATAATATGTATCTCATAAATCTTCTTGAAGCCCCGTAGTGATTGATATGATATTATCTTATTGAAATGGACCAAGAGATATATCCTTATATTGACTAGTATCTAAATTAGCTATACAAATGAAGACATATACCAAAAACTTGGTATTGCCCAAGTACTCATAGATTATATGAGCATAACCTATTTTAAAAAACTAATAAGCAATTGACTTTACTTCCCTCATGGTAGGTAACCCGTAGCTATGAGGTGAAAGGGAGGTTTACCAACATCAAATGTTTGGTACTCATAATATCCACATCCTTTTTAAATAATTTTGATATAAGTAGACTTAGGTGGAGTGGAAGTCGATGGTAAGTTATCTAGATGGATATAATTATTTGACTTAGGATCATATGGGGAACTTTTAGTGATTAAACAATATAGGTTGTAATCAAGTCCTTCCATCATTTGGTAATTACATAAATATTTTGAATCATCATGACTTCTATCTTCCATTCCAAATGTGGGATATTTAAACATTAGTGGAGAGTAAAGGGAACAACCTACATTTCATGAATCCAAGGACAATATAAGATAATGTTATAAGGTATGTCAAAATTGACTACACAGATAAGCATCTGATGTACAACAAGGCCCATTGAGATAGGGTGATATATGGTTCCAACTGAATTCCATTCATTATCATCACAAGATTTGATTATAATTAAGTTCGGCCCAAGTAAAAACTCAAAATATACAAAATTATTGATTACATTTATGTCACAAATATTTATAGTTGATCCTCCATCTACAAGTATCCATGGTATATTATGGTTTATAATGGACACCTTGATATATAGGGGGTAGTTATGATTAGAGCCAATTGGTGGCATGTTCTTGGGGTTGAAGGTGATCTACTTTGAAGATGATAAGTAGATAATAAGGGATTAAAATTGGCTAGCATTAATGTCTATGGGGAATTTAGACTTATGAAGTATTTTCAAGGATGTCATAGTGAACAAAGAGGTTTTAAGCATATCCATGATGGAGATTTGGGGGGGGATCTTTTCAATGTGTTGGATGATATCATAGATTCCTTTATAATGATAAGATATTTTTTATAAAAATTGATCTTAGGTGGAACCCTTTGAGGTGGAGCTTTAGGAGGTTCCCCCAATATAATAAATTCTACATGTCACGTAGTAACAACACAATCTAAAGGTGATCCTTTGAATTTAATAAAGAAATGTTGTGAGACTTGGGGTTCTTCAGGTATATAATCCCTAATTTTAATGGTAGTTATGTGATGGTTATATTTATAAGTTATTATAACATAGTATATAATATTTGAGGTGTAAGATTGACCTTATTCCCTATTATTACCTTTATGTTTTTGGTCATGTTTATGGAAAGGGTCTTGGTAAATGCCCAACCATTGATTCTTAGAAGGAGGTAGAGTTTATTTACCCTCCACCTCTATTTCACCTTTCTCAATTAGGTCTTGAATATAGTTTCCAAGCTGCATACACCTCTTCATGTTATGCCCCTTGACATGGTGATAATGATAATATTCATCTTCCTTGAACCAATCTAGACATGGCATATTTTCATCAAGGGGTTTTATTTCTGGGAATGTGATCATATTAGCATCTATAAGTTTATTGAAGATATTATTGACTACCGTATCAATATTTATGTAATGTCATATTTTGGATATGTTCCTTAGATTTATTCTAGGTATGATGATCTTATATACATTTTGAAAGGTATAAGGATGACAACATTCAATGGTTTATACATGCTCAAAGTCTAACACTCCATTGATGACCACATTCTTATTTTTTTTAAATAATTTGGGATTTTTGGGTGGGATAATAATTTGATTCTAATCATTCATTGAGAATATATTGATCATAACTTTACAATGAGAGCCTTTTCAATTGGGATTCCTTTCTCAACAATCTCATCAAAGGTGTTGACACAATGTATTTTTAACTAGAAAGATAATTATGGATTCAGGTTGTTAATGAAAATAGTGGTGAGTTGATTTTCAGGGATTGAGTATAGGAATATAGTCAAAATACTTCACCATATTTATAGGAATGTTGATAAACTTTCTCAATTTATCTACTTTTTATTATACAAGTTACACATTGTGATATCATGTTCCACATTGTATGAGAAATGTTACACATTTTTTATATTAGATCTTTGAATGATGTGATAAATCCCTTAGGTAGTCACATGAAAAATTTCAAGTCATGTCCTCTATGAATGTATAAAAATAATTTGAGTAAGTATACATCACTGTAGGCAACTTCTTGACAAGACATGTAAAACTCTATGATATGTTCCTTGGGGTCTCCCTTTCCCTTATATTTATCAAATTTAGGTAGTTCAAAGTGAGGAGGGAAGGGAAAATATAATAATTCCTTGTCCAATGGGTAGGGGAAAATGTCCTAAAATTTTTACTTCTTGAAATGTGATTTTTATTTCATCTCCTAGAGATAATCCTTTTTGGCTTGCCATTCCTAGGCAAATATGAGATTGATGAGTGGGGTAGATGATGTTGAATGAGGATCATACTAGTTTTGATTTTGGTTGGTGAAAGGTGGATTATTTTTGGGTGTAACTCTAGGAGTTTTTGGCTTATTGGTCTCAAGATTAATTTGGGATGCAATAGAGGCTACTTATTAGGTAATTTGGTTATGTTGTTCCAATAGGACTTATTTATAGTCTTGTTCTGTTTAGTATTCTAAGATAGATTTCCATTTTCTAATCTTAATGTGTTTGATATTTAAAGACTTAGGTTGAGATTCCTCTTTTTCTTATATAAATAAATTATGGATATGATTGGGTGTAGGTCATTCCTATTCAGGAATCCATATAAAGTTATTTAAATTATGTCTATCATAATTAAGAGGGAGTCTAGCTCCTTCATTAATGAACTAGGATAAAAATTCATTTTTATTCTCATAAATATATCATTTTAGTTGTGTTATCCCATGGTAAATACTCAAAACTTCATATTGTGCATCTTAATTATGTGTGTCTCCATCGATAAGGTTAACGTCATCATTATGATGTTGTTAATCACCCCCTAAAAGAGTGCCAAGGTCATTGTTATTGCTAGTTTGTCTAGCCCTAAGTCATTGGTGAGTTTGGAGTGGCATGAGGTTGATGTGCAGATGGACTAGGATATTTTTTAGATGGGTTAAAATAAGGGGATATGGATGAAGAATATTTATTTTACTAAGGGAAATTTGACTTATGAGAAGTATGTGATATTTACTATGGATGGGAAATTATTGAGCAAATTAGAATGTATATCATTGAGATAGTTTTATTAAGATGGGTGGGGTATACTAATCATAGGTTTGAATAAATTTAGATGGTGAGATAAACTTTTGACTTGATTTCACATGGTTGGCAGGTCCTAAGTGTAGGCTAAGAAATATATGATTCAACTAGGTTTGAATAGGTTGTGGTTATCCCTAATCAAGGTTGATTTGATATAGACTAGCTAAATTATACAATCAGATGATATTTACTTAAGGTTGGGTATGTATGGGACATGTTAACAATGATGGGGTTGGAAAAGTGATTTGATAGTGAGGTTGACTATGTTTGAATATATAAAAAGGGTGATGGTCAATTAAATTTCAAGAAAGATTACATTATTGTGGTGAGTGATATAATATAATTTGGTCCAATTTATATGATGATGTGATGTATGATTTTTATTGATGTAGGGTTGGAAAATATGGTTAATATATAGACCTTATTTTGATCCACATGGGGTGTCTAGTTTAGTATAAGGTATAGGTTATAAACTAACATGGGTATTGCTAAAAAAAACAAGAGTACACAATCTAGAAACCTAATTCTAGTGACTAACACAAGAGTTCAACTCGATACCTAACCCACTAAATGTCTCCTGATGAGAGGTGTTTAGATTAGTGTCAGAGAACCCTATCTCACCATCTATACCTAGTGAATGATCTATGAGAATGCTATTTTTCCTATCTAGGATACCTATTGATATCAAGGGGTCTTATTCTAGGTTTAACCAACTCTCTAAGGCAGTCCTCTAAACACATTTTAGTATGTGGGGTCTTAGTCTATATAGGGTGTTATCTAACACTTGAGTATTGCATTGTTACCTACTCACTTCAAAAAATCCTCTATAGGGAGTTTAGATTGGCTTAGTGATAAATATCCTTGATATTTATGCTATAATGGAACATAGATTATGGTATTGTGTGTGGTGATGAAATCCATGTCACAATCCCCCTAAAATTATGATAAGTGCATGGGTGTTAATTCCATATCACGTCATCCCCTAGAAAATAAAAATATGAGGTTCATTAATGGTTTAAAATCCCCTAGAATCACCCTATAGGTGTAAGGGAGAACATAAAATATCATAACCTCATGTGACAAATAGGTAGCCAAAAATGCCAGATTAATTATAGTTTAGACAAGTAAGAAAACAAGTTAGTTAAACCTAAAATAACATGTGATAATAAAATTATTATAAGTGTGTCAAAATTCCAAGTCTTCAATAGAATGGCTTGCAAAATAGATCGTTAATAATTTTTAATTGGCCTCTTTAATGGAAAACCTACAAAAAGAGGTGTTAGGAAATAAAAAATAATTTTATGCAAGATAAAATTGACACTTACACTAATTTTGCACAAAAAAGTGAAAATTTATATTTTTTAAAGAAGTTAAATCTAAAAAAAAACATAGCTAGTTGAAAAAATCATGGGTTAGAAAGTCAATGCCACTTTTTTATAGTCTAATCCCATGGCTGTACATATGTAAATTTGATAAAAGATAAGTTTAACTTAAAATAGTTATAAAATAAATTCATGACACATAAATACAATGTTGTAGCTAAATGAACAACTTTATAGAATAAAAAATATGACATTGCAACTGGTAAAAAACATGGAAGCTTGAAATTTATACCTTTAGAATGTCTTGATCAAGTTTAGTGATGTCACATTTATGTAATACAATGTCACAAATCCTAAACATAGTTTTGAAACAACTATAAAATTAGAACACATAAGCACTATTTCATGTAATAGGGTCATAATTTCATGACTACCCTTTATAATGTCATGGCTATATAGCCACAAGTTTGTACCTATCATAACATAGACAAAATTTGTATAGGATATTATGATAGTTGTCTTCGCTAAGGCATTTTATATATAGTGATGTCTTATTAGGATTTTAGGAACACCTTAACTAATGATTTTTTAACAAAAATATTAAAATATTTAGTGAAAATAAAAAGTCTAATGATTTCTCTTCAATTATCTTATTATGTATATATTTACTAGTTAGACTTGAAAGATGAAAATTAGATGCCAAAACACCCACATCAGAGTGCACACAATGAATAAAGTATTTTAAGGATCTAAGTGTAAGATAAAATAAAATAGGTTAATCTGATGTCACGATTCTGCAATACAATGCCATGGTTATGTAGTTCAATGTCATGATTATACAACCATAAATTCACTTCCTATGCAAACACAACATAGACATAGACAAAGTCATGCCTTGTAGTAATGATTTTTTTTGTTGTAGTTTACAATGTCGTAGCTATGAATTCATGAGATTGATACAAAATTAGAGAACAAAAAAAATCACCATTATGATTATAAAAACCAAATATATAAAAATAAACTTGGGTTTTGTAAAACATGATGATGAAAAAGGTTAGATACTCATACTAAAGATGGTTAGAAAGAATGTGATAGTTAGGTTGAATGGATGGCTATGATGTCATGAATAACTATTATAAAGTCACATTTCCAAAGAATGATATCATGTTTGTGCAAATGAAGTTGTGTTTTTCACCTGGAAGTGAAAATTATGATATTTTGGGAGATCTATCCTCAAATTCTTCCTCAACACTATCCTACAAGCTCAATCTCACACACCATAATATCAAGAGGGTTAAGTTAAAATAGGGTTCCCATTGTAGTCACCATTAATGTATTAGGATAAATTTGAAATTGATAATAAAATGCCAATGACACCAAAATAACATGCCAAATGACTAATAACCAATATCAAACCTTCTCTAAATACCTACTTGGGAAATAAAAATAGATTGAATGCAAACACTAATTACATTAAAAAAATATTACCTCAATCTTGTGTAAAATATATCTCTAAATATAAATTATGTGCCCCAAATTTGACAAAGTAGATGCTTGATATGGAATGTTCGATTTGATTAGACTTAGGACTTAGACAAAAATAGAGATTTATAGAGGATTGATAAGGCAATTTGATAGCAAAAGAGTATGAAAAATTTGTCCATTCATTAGTTGGATTGTGCATGGAGGAAGGATGGTTATATAGAGGATGGTGGATGGAATTAAGGGTTAGATTTGTTCTAAGGACAATTCAAATCAATGGTGGAGAATATTAGAGGAATTCAAAATTTCTAGGGAGGAGAAAAACATTTAATATCCAAGGAATTAAAAAATTGTTAGAAAATGGTGGAAGAGGTGGTGTGGGTCTGTAGGAGTATTAGGGGAATCTAGATCAAATTAGGATTAATTAAGCATAGTTAGTGGATGATTAAAGAAGGGAATTTTAGGAATTATCAGGGGGGTAGTTGAGAGTAGTTGGGAAGATGACTTTAAAATTCAAAAATATTGTGAGGATGTGTTAGTGAGTTAAGTGATGTGATAAAAAGAGGATAAGTGATAATAACGAGTGATTAATTGATGTGCGATGGATAATAAGGTTAATATGTTAGTGTATATTGGAGGGGATGATAGATTAGGACTAGGATAAATAATAATATAGTGTTAATTAGCAAAATTAGTGAAAAAATAATTAATGATAAATGAGTGAGAAAATTTAAATGTATAAAATTGATTATTTACAAATTCATTGTACTTTCATCCCCTTTTAAGCACTAGGAAAGTCTGATTTAATATAGTTTACTATATAACAATAGATTTATCTTGTGTCACTATTTTACTTAATTATGCATAGTATTTTTATTGATTAAATAAGGGGATCATATAGGGTCTGTCAACCATGCAGGAAAAAACATTACAAATCCAAAAATTAGAGAAATAAAGTAGGCATAATAACCCATGAAACAACTAGGTGGGAAAAGTAACAATTAACAAAATATAAAGTATAATTATAAAATGGAGAAAAATATATAATCCTAATAGATCACAAAAAAATTATAGAGTAAAATTTGGAAACAATATATTCATAGGAAAATATAAAAAAACTAATTGGTATTAAATAATTGACAATTTTTATTTTATCCAAACTTTAACATACTTTAATTATGCTTGCATACATGATTCTTATTAAATAGTCATAACCCTTCAAAATTCCCATTACTGTTAGATAAGATCATCCTAGTTTATAGTTAATGGGATTAATATTATTCTTAGCCCGTATCATGGCCTAGGTCATTATTCTTATTTTTTAGACATTTTCATGCCTTTGAGATAGGTATGTTATCACAAACTTGTCCATCTCTTGTCCCCATGCCCTTTAACGACTAGTTTTTAAAATTGAAAGTGCTCATATGGGTCAACCTACACATTTTTCATGTTGATTCAGAAGCAATTACCCAAAGATTCAATTATTTAATCAAATAAATCCTAATAATTTTATATTTAGCACTTATATAGCCTAATATAACATCTCCCTGCTACAGATATGTAATCTAAAGATAGTTAGATCAAGCATTACTCAATAAAATTCAATAAAATGAATAAGAACATAACTTGTTAAGCCATCTCTTTTAATGGGGTTTGAAAAAATATAATTACGAGCTAATGAAAGAAAGAACATACAAAATACCTTCCCTAGAGCATCCCATCACCCAAATACAACTCAAAATGTGATTTTCCCCTTCATTTGGTACTCAAGTCTTCATCAATGGTGCAAGGCAAAGCTCTTCCATCATCTCTAGTGTACCAATGAAACTAGGCTCATGATATGAAATAAAATGTATGCCTATAAATGAATCTATCCTACTACAAATTAATCATAAGAAGTACCACACACAAATGGATTATGGAGAGGATTCCGCATAATAACTTTACACAAATGAAGATTAAAATGGTGGTTTTGGCCCCCTATATTTATATATTTTTGAGATTGATTAGAATCAACCATGACTATCCATATTTAGATCAATATGTCTGGTCATGAATTAAATCATTTTTTTATAATTAATCCATAAATACCTTCATAAATATTTGGAAGGAAGGGGCATTGAAAAGGTATGTGAGACTTCAAACCTGATATTTGTTGCATTTATGGATTATGGATGCCACCCCACAAATGATGTCATTTGATGATTCATATATTAGTAATAAATTTCTAACTAAAAGATATGCAATAAGTTTCATGGATTTTCCACTTAAGCACTTGATTTCGATTAATTTGCCTAAGTGAGATTAATCAAATTTTATGCACTTCTTTGGAAATTGGTTACATAATTATTAATCAAACTGGTCAGAATTTCATATTACTAGGTCATAATTTGATTGGAATAGAATTAGAAGAAGTTGTTAGTTACATATGGACTATGTGCTTTTGAATTAGAAGAATTCAGTGGTTCAGAGGGTGACATTGCATTTTTGTCATTTTAACTCAAAATTATTTGAGAAAAGTTAATAATCACATAGAATGCATTGCCCCATTTAGGGATACATTAGCTTAAATCAACACTTGTATATGATAATCTTGAACCATTAAGTGCATTTAAGTGATTTTGGCCTAAATTGTGCATTTGAGTGCATTTCAAGTAAGAATACAATTTTAACACAATGGTGTTAGGAATTAGATGTCTATATTTTACCCCTATTTGAAAAGGTGTAGCGAGACATTCAGGTGAAATAACATCTTTTCAAATAAGAGAGTTTTCAATAAGAATTTGGAAGGAAATGACCCATGATTCCCCCTTGAGAGGACATACGAGGATGAAAAAAAAGGATGAACTCTCAAAAAGAGAGAGAGAGAGAGAGGTGAAATTAACCTGTGGGATAGATTCTATAAGAATTGAGATAATTCTTGCATACATTGATTCTTAGTGATAAAAATATAATTATAATATAATGGGCCCCAAGGATTGGGGAAAGGGGAAGGATATAGTCTAAAAATATAAGTGACACACTTGGAACACACCCAAAGCTAGGGTGCAAGCTAGGTACTTAGGAACTGGTCAATCTGGAGATAAGTTGCACACTAAAATATTGCCAAAATGAGGGCAAAAGTCTACATAGCTTATAATTAGAATAAAAAGGAGAGAGTTGTTCCAAATAAGGGAAATAATAATTTACCCCAATAGAGTATATTTGATTGGTTGATAAATTTTTGTTGCCCTAATAGGGCTGATTTTGATCATTGATAATTAATTATTCCTTAGTAGGGTTGATATATATGTGACTGGTTCAAATGTTGTGCCCCATTAGGGTAAAATTAGCAAACATAGATAAAGGTTATAACTTATTACATAGATTAAAGATGAGTTGGTGCAAACATAGAGGTGATGGTTTAATGACTAAAATAACCCTAAGAAATTAGGCATACGAGGATGCACAAAGTGGTGAAAAAGATGAAAAGAAGAATAATGATGGTCGAGCTGACCTGAGATATGTCATGTCATTGTTACCTACATAGTCCATATGGACCTCAAGCCTATGTAGTTCACCTAGAAATGGGAGAAAATGGAATGAGGAATGAATAAAATAGAATAAAAATGGACCAATATTTGATTAGACTCATAATGTATTCTAAGAGATGCACATCTTACATATATTCTGGTGTGAGATAAGCCATTGGTACGTAGTTTCATTGGTTCACTTGAAAGTTGATCTTCAGAGCTGCATTAATTTTGAAACATGGATCCAAAGCACATAGTGCTTGCTATAGCAAAATGAAATTATGCATCATAAGTATGAATAACCTATAATGACTTATAATTTCACTTACGATGAGTCTATTCTAATATGAATACTTATAACTAAGGATAATGATAAGAAATACTAATACTATAGTTATAACTTATTTACATTTAAATAAAAACAAATAAAAAGAATACATAAATGAACCCAACTCAAAATTAAGATATGAACAATCAAGATTTGAAGTAAGAACAAGAATGTACAAAAAAGCAAAAATAACTTAAAAAACAACATGAAAGCAAGATATGAATAATCAAAATCCATGTGCACCATTAAGATGTACTTAAAAAATAAAATAAAATAACAAGATAAAAAAGGAACACAAAAGACCAAGAAAAAACAACAAAGGAAGAAAAATAAACAAATGAAGAGACAAGAAAGCACAAAAAAACACCATTAAAAATCAAATAAACACACACAAATAAGAGTTAGTCATAATTTTAGTGTGGTCTAAAAACAATTATTTGGGTATGTGTAGTAGAGGTGTTGTTTTATACAACAACGTAACAAGAACAAGGACACAAAGCTGCCCCCAAGTGATAGGGAAAAACACAAAAGAAAATGGGGGGAAAAAGAGGAAAAGGAAGGAGGTGGCTGAGTTGACTCCATATGTACAAGACAAGTGGACACTACCTACATAGTTATATTTCTCTAAATTTTGTCTATTTCAAGTCTAAAGGAAAATTAAAAAGAATGATAGGGATAAGTGATTATAATGAACCTTGATTGGTTTGTGCATCATATCTAGACATTGTGAGCACTCTTATTTGGCTAGGGAGGACTACCTGTAAGTAAGAAAGCACTACCAAAAGATGTTTGTTAGTAGATAAATTAGTGGGCTGCCAAGCTATGCACTTATTCTAGGAAGTGTGAAACTTCTTTAAAGATGAAAGTCCACTTTTGAGAGACAAAAAAGTAATAAATAACTAAAAGAGAGGTAAAGAGAGAGAATGAAAGAGAGATAATATTACCATTATTAGCAACCTAAATGTAGCAGAGAATAATAGAATATAGGTGGTATATTCTATTTATGTCATGAAAGTTGTTTGGGTAGGTTTTGTGAAGGTTAGTGAATCCATAGTCATCGATGTCAATAGGGGAGTAACTGATATCGGTTATACTGTCGAGGTTGGTGGTGATGCTGACTGATGTTGGTTAGGCTACTGAGGTTGGTAGGGGTAATAATTACCTAGGAGCTTGCAAAAGGATTTTTTGAGTCTAAGAAATGGTTTTGATCAGGTCTGGGAGGTTGGGGAGAGTTATGAGAGAGAGAGAGAGAGTATGGTTAGAGTAGATCTGGTCATAGGTTTGGTGTGTCAGGTTAAGGGGAAATAAGAAAGGAAACTTTGTAACTCTCTCATGGGGGTTCAGTCAGAGGTGTATAAAGTAATGAATAGTAGATATGAAGTGATATAAAAATTAAATACTTAAAATACTTATAGAATAAGTGATGTACTTAGCTATAGTGGTTACTAAATGATAAGTACCAAATTGATGGTCCTTATCAGATAGTCCAAACTAATGGACTAAACTGAGAAAACAAGTAGGTGTTATTGGTTCTCAAGAGGTTAGTTCCTGATTATGATTGACTTACACAAAATGATAGTAAGCTAGGATGTCAAAAATTGAATGTCAAGAGCTTGAATGTAGGTAATAATAAATTTTATTGATTTTTATTGACCTGAACTTTAGGTTGGAGTTTGGCTTATATCATCGATGTCAGCGATCCCACCAATGTTGACTATGGGTTGAATAACATCAATGGACCTAGAATAGGTAAAGATTACTATTTTTAGCCTATTTTATATTAATTTTTGTGCCAAGTGTGGCACCCATTATAAAAGGGTAAAAATAAGAGGTTAAGAAGGAAGTAGTTCATTAGGAATTTAGTTTGAAAGTGAGAATAAGTCTTGGGTAGTTAGGATGAGGGGACCAGGTCTTGAGGTGACTCATCAAGTGAGAATTAGTCATAGGTTGAGGTGGCTAGGTAAGGTGGAAAAAGGGTTTTTTAATTAACTTAATTAAGTATTTTAAAATATTAAATGTGTGAGGGTTAAAAGCATGGGTTAGGGAGGCTAATTGTTGTTATTGAAAAATAAGCTAGAAGGGGTTTCAACATAGGGAGTTACACACATGTCTGTGACATAATTTTGGTGTCTACATTCACTCCTTTTTGTCTTGTAATTTATATTGACAAGTTTTCAAGACAAAAATAGGAGTTATATGTTCCAAGTATTATATGAGGTATCCCCCCTCAAAATGGGAATCGATGGAGGAGAAACTAAAATTAGGTACTGGTTTGACAAATAAATAATTGGGTGAGTTGTGGAAAATTGAGTATTAAATTATATGCATATACTAATATGAGATATAGTCAAAAAATTCAAGAACATGCAAGGTTGATGAGGACTTGGATAGAAATAACCAAAGCACAGCTTGTAAGTGATAGCTGATAGGTCAAAACAATCAAAGTTGTAGCTTCAATGGTCGATGTGTCTCAGGTATCTAAGGTAGGAAGTGCCCCTAAGAAACACAAAAAGGGTAAAGGTGATAGGATGAGCTTGGTTTCTATCCAAAACACCTAATATACATGTGTGTGCACAATATCCAATTATAACAAAATAACATAAGCAATTAAGACAAATAATGTAAGGTTGGTGTAAAAGGGTCAATGAGCAAGGAGATATTTGTGATCTCCAAGAAATGTCATCGTAGGTGAAGATTTAAGTGATCTACACTATAATTTATCATGGTTGGGGAGATATATGTGATCTCCAATTTGATGGTCATGGTTAGGGAGATATATTTGATCTTCAAATTACCCTAGAGTATGGGTATAGTCTAAAAAGTTAGGGTTGCTTTTTGGGGAAAGCATTATTCTAATGGTGCTGATGTCGATGACATTACTGATATCAATAATAAATAGTGATAACATTCACATATTATGGAAATGTTACCAATGTTGATAGGCATAAACACTGATGTCAATTGATTAGGTCAAGGATACCGATGTCAGTGGCCAACCAAACTCGATAAAAAGGGGGTTTGGTGGCCAACTAAACTCATTTACAACTTGTGATTAGAGAAAAAAATAGAGCTTTGAGAGTGACTGAGATGGTAGAGTAAGGAGGGGACCCAATAAGAGGTTCACTACCACAAGATCCAACTATGCCAACCTAGAGGAGATGGAGAGATGAGGTAAGATCATCTACTAGTTGTTTTGAAACTTGATTTGGTTATTTAGAGTTTGTAGGCTAATTTAGAGGTCGGGGTATAGAAAATGTTAATAGAGGGGTAGGAAATAGGGTAGCGTAGTTTTATGATAAGTTGGGGGGAATTTGGGGAAGGTTTTTAAGTTAAAATTATAGTCTTAGGTTTGGGTCATTTAGCCCTAAGGCTAAACTAGTCACCGACGTCAGTGAGGTCCATTGACATTAGCCAACACGACACCAAAGTCTATAGGTGTCTACCAACATTAGCTAACACTTAGGCCTATAAAGTGTTGACATCAACATTAATGCCAACATCAGTGACTATGAATAACTAGAAAAATAGGAGAAAGGGTCAATTTGGATCCCTAATGGAAGTAGTCAACTAGCCTAATGGATGAGCTAGCCTCAAAAGACCCCATGTTGACTGAGTGCTACCTACATAGCCAAGTTTAGGGCCTCAGGCTAATGTAGTTCTCCTAGAGCCTAGGAAAAATATATAAGGTATGGTTAAAAGGTATGTTAAGGGAAATGGGTAAAAAGTTAGGTTGAGATAGGTCAAGAGGTCTAAGTCTTAAAAGATAGGGCATAGTGTCAAGGGTCAAGGATATAGGCCATGAGGCCTAGAGTTGTGATAAGTAGGTAGGGCTAGGGTGGAGAGATAGAAGAGATAGTAAAGCCTAGGGTAGAGAGAAAAAATTAAGGTAGTTAGTTAGGTGGGTATATGGTTGAGCTAACCTCAGAAGACCTCATGTCAACTTAGTGCTACCTGCATAGCTTAGTTTAGGGCCTCAAACCAATGTAGTTCTCCCAAAGAGAAGGGAAAAAAGGTGGTGATAGAATATATTAAAAGGTATGTGACTTGAGTTATGTGTGTATGGATATAGGTGAGGATGGAGCTGAAATTACAATATCATCTACTGAGGC
Source organism: Torreya grandis (assembly GCA_037957365.1). NCBI lineage: Eukaryota > Viridiplantae > Streptophyta > Pinopsida > Cupressales > Taxaceae > Torreya > Torreya grandis. The sequence goes on from JARHVA010003543.1 coordinate 91,298, forward strand.
TTTTGATGCATATGAGTAGGGATGTCACTCTAGATGAGTGGAAGTACATGGTAACCATGGGGTTAGGAGGAGTGAGACAGTATTATCGAGTCACTCAGGATGTGATCCTTATGATATCATTGATTGAGAGGTGAGATCACACTGCCAACATCTTGAGAGAGTTGACAGTGACCAAAGAGGATATCTATAAGATTTTATGGCTACCACTCCAGGGTGAGGATCTCTTCACATGCTCGAGAGAGGATCATGATATCCACATGGTGGCATTGTATGGCAAGCATGTTAATAAGGTGACTTATTATTCTATGAGTTTTGTTGACAAGCCACTGTATATGGCCGATGAGGAACAACATCAAATGAGCATCCTGATGATGATCAGGATCATGGTGTATGCATTACTAGATGTAGATGGTGGGAGATTTTTGATTGCATTGACAGGTGTGCTTACATAGATTGTTGAGCAATGAACTATTTTTGAAAAGGGTCTAGTATTTTTAATATTTATATAAAGAGCTATGGGGTTTGAGACTACGATGACAATATAGTTTATGTGTCAACCATCTACTACACTACTAGGCATACAAGTACATCATGGTGACACAACCATTGGGATTACTTACCATGATTCTAGCCAACTTCAGGGTTGGTTTTAGATGGTAGAGAGAGGGTAGGCATAAACCTAAGTGGATGGTGTAGTGTGTGACATTTCCTATTATAGGTTCATGATCGGGGGTTTGATCCCTGTGGATATTTTGTGGAGACCTTACCTAACATACTTGATATTTAGAGGATAGGCACAACAACTTATTGGTTTGCAGAGCTCACTATGGGTTAGAGGAAGATGTGTTGGTGAGTTTGAGATGGTACCAGTGACATAGGTCAGGAGGTACTTTGATATACTATAGGATATTCAACTTGACTTCCCTCGATATATGAGGGATGGCATAGAGGCACCCCTTCCATTACCCCAGGAGATAGATGGGCCAAATTTTGAGGAGTTGGAGATCCAAGGTGTACAATAGCATATAAAGTGTGGTGGGCAAGTATATATCCCATGATGGAGGTCAAGAGGCCACCATTATATTTATAGGGGTTGGTGAGAGAGAGGGATGGAGTTGTATAGGCATGAGATATAGTAGTGCAGGTTAGAGATACAACACATGCACATGTATTAGCATTTGAGTGGTAGGTTATGATGTTTTAAGGCCAAGTTGGGGTATTACAGGTTAAGGTTATAGTACTACAAGGCCAAGTCAAAGTTTTACAAGGTCAGGTGACTATAGTCATAGTGGAGAGGGATAGCCTTAGAGCAGCAAGTCAGGCTGCTCCTCCTCCTCTACTACCATAGGGACCAATACAGGTTGGGCCATCATCAAGTGATATGGTACCTCCATAGACTATATCTCTAGTGAGATATACTACTACCCTGGATGAGATTGCCTATTATGAGAGGGCCATTAGAGAGTTTCCATAGATTTAATAGTATTCTAAGTTTAAGGAGCAGGAGAGATCTATGTCATGTGCCACAACTTCTAGCTCATGCAGACACTGATGTATTGAGAGTAGTGATGACACTTCTTCGTCATGACCATGTGGAGAGCCTCAATGATACTGAGTGTTCAATTGTTTCATTTTTTATTATATTTGTTATATGTACACTGGCCTGTGAGCCGAAGATGTGAGATGTATATTTTGAGAGAGAGATGATATGATGATGTATTGATGGACATGTTATTGATCTTATATATATATATATGAGATGTTTATTTATTGTGATTTTGATTAGTACATTGACATAGATGATGATGATATAGATGATGATTATTTAATGTTATGTTAATTTTGATGTTAATGTTGATTATGTTAGTTGAGTTAGACTAGCCTTTCCCATATAGGTGATGGTATATGCATAGTTTTTTTGTTAGTTTCATATTAGCATTTTCTCATATTTTTCAATGGTGTATGCTTAAAATGAATAAATTGGTTATGTTAGTTTATTTTTTCATTTTTCCATATTTGTGATGGTGTATGTGTAAAATAAATTGAGTAGGATTTGATAGTGTTGGTATGAAATTGTTCTTCATCTCAATAGAGAGATCGACATGTGATGTGGATGGGAAAGTAAATAGAAAAAATTCTCATGCACTGATAAAGATTGTAAATAGAAAATAAATAGGCTCAAGAAATGAGCCTCTTTCATGCCTTATATCTTTGAACCATTGTGTTTGTTAGAGAAGCGTCATGTTTACCTTATATTAAGTGAGATTCACAGTCCCTTGAAATATTATGAGGGCAAAAAGGGTAAAAAGAATGAAAATGTTCGGGTAGCATAACCTATGAAGTGGGGATGATATGCCACTAATATGGGTGACCTGAGAGCTACTATAGGCAAATCCATGACTAGAAGTGTCTTTTTTTTTTTTTTTTTTTTGTGTGTAAGATAATCAATGCTGGAAGCATGTAATGGGATTTTTTATGGGTTAAGGTCATAAAAAGATGATCAATGTGATAAGCCTTTTTTATTTGTATTTCCCTTAGAGAACAAATCTTGGCTTAGCCATCCTTCAAGGCAGTGGTTTAAGCATTCATTTTTTAAGTTTAAATAGTTGTCCTTTAAGGGAGCAGTCTATTGATAGTAACAAAGGGAAGTTATGTAGTTTTCCTTCAAGGGAGTAGTCTAGATTGAGAAGCATGACCTGAGATTTTATAACTTGTCACATATCCCATTTTTTTTTTTGTTTTTTTATGCTTTTAGTCATGGATAAGACTATAAAGGCTTAGGAGTTTTCCACTTTGAGGTAAAACCCATACCACTGCGTAAGTTAACTAAGTGTATAGGAATAAGGGTAAAGAGGAAAGGAAATGAATGTAATAGGGATACTCAAGGGATGAGCTCAAGTTAAATATGAGGTGAAGTGATGATTGTTTAACAAAAGAATGGTTGTAGGTGTAAGGCATTTAAAGGCTTGAGTTTTATCCTTCCTTTAAGGGAAGGCAAGTGATAAGTTCCTGAGTCATACTTATGAGTTATGATATAAGGCCGAAGATAATTAGGAGAAAACATACCCCATTTGATTTTCTCCATGTTCGTCACATGTTGATTTTCTTTTAATATGAGATCTCCTATATTGAAATCTCATTATTTGAGGTTATTTTTATAATCACAGTTGATACACTCTTGATAGATTTGGAGGTGGTTGAGGGCTATGAGACAATGCTCATTAATCAATTCAAGTTGAGCTAAATGTTCTTGGAAAAGTCATCATTAGTAAGTATGTCTTGTAGAGAAATGCAAAGAGAAGGAATCTAGAATTCAAGAGGCAAAACAATGTCCATCCCATATACCAAGGAAAAAGGTGTAGCACCCATAGGGGTTTGAATGCTAGTGCAATAAGCCCATAAGGAAAAATGAATGTGTGTGTACCAATCCTTACTCGTATCATTGACTACCTTAATGAGAATTTTGGTCAATATTTTGTTAGAAGATTTTGCCTATCCATTTTCTTGTGGATAGTATGGTGATAAGAAGCTTAATTTGATTCCAAATATATCACAAAGACTTTAAACAATCTTGTTTTTGAAAGATTTGCCGTTATCTATTATAATTTTATAAGGGACACCAAAATGACATATGATGTGATGGTTGATGAATTCAACAATTTTGTCAACTTTAGTAGAGATGAGAGGGATGTCCTTACCCACTTGGTGAAGTATTCAGTTATAGTAATGATAGAATGATGATGAAGGGATGAATGAGGGTTAATCTCCTTGATTAGATCTAAGCCCCATTGGGAGAAGGGCCAAAAGTCTTTAGAAACTTGTAATTCATGACTTGGAATATGAAGGAGGTTAGTGTGTTGTTGATACTTGACATAACACTAGACATAATTATCACAGTCTTGATGAAGTGTGAGCCAATAATAGCCAAGTCAAAGGATACGCTTGGAAACTATGTGACCATTGAAATGCCCACCACAAATCCTATCATGGACTTATTTAATGATGGAGTCTTAATACTAGTGAGGTATCTAAGAAAAAGACCAATAAAACCTCACTCGTAGAGAAGTCCCCTTAGCATAGTGTAATGAGCAGCATGTTTTATGAAGGCATGTCTCCCATTATTGGAAAGATTAGAAGGGGTAATAGAGAAGGAAAGATAATCTATGAGTTTCTTATACCATAAGTCATGTATCTTGGATGTTACATTTCTGATAAAGAGGATGTTAAATGATACATAGGAGGGTAATGTTAAGTGATACACAGTGACATAGATTCTCAAGGAAGAGGATGAAGAAGGTATATGTGAAGCAAGTGAAGCCATCATGTCAGTAAACTTGTTTGTAGATCAAGGAATAATTTGTAAGAGATAAGAGTCAAATGATCATAATAACTTATCTCCATGATGTTTATACCACTGATTTTTTTTTTACATAATTAGGAACCATTAACCTAGTTAACCACTAGCTGAGAATCATCAAAAATGGTTATGAATTTGATACCCAAGAAAAGAGCTATTTTAAGTCTTAAGATCAAAGCCTCATATTTAGCCATATTATTAGTGCATTCAAAATCCAATTTAAATGACAAAGGCATAGGATCTCCATCTAGAGGAATAAGAATGACCCCCACACCCTGCCATACTGACATTTAGATCCATCAAAGATCATCATAATTTGATAGGAGATGTCATCGATGGAGAGTGTTGTAATGGACTCATTAGGGAATTTGAGGTTTGAAGGTTGATTATCAAGTAAAAGGGCAACAACTAATTAGTCAATGATTTTTTTCACCTTAATATACTTTTGTTGAATGGATTATAAGTCAAATTTGGTAAGAATCATGAGCCATTGAGCTACATGTTGGTTGTGTTATGGCTTGGAATGCATGTGTTTGAGGGGATCAATATGGGTGACCAGATAGGTTTTGTTATTTAGGAGATAATGGCAAAGCTTGGAGGTAGAAAAGACCAATGCAAGGCAAAGTTTTTTAGTATGGGTATATTGAGTCATATAATCAATAAGTGTGTGGCTTATGTAGTAAACCACCTACTCTTGATGTTGGTCATATCGATGTGCAATAATAACACCTAAAGAATGGTCTAATGTGAAGATATATAGGTAGAAAGGCTGATTTTCCTTAGGTGGAATAAAAAATGATGAAGAAAGGAGATATTATTTAAGTGTATCAAAAGCTTCTTGGAAATATGTATTCTAATGGAAGGAGACATTCTTTTTGAGGAGATGTTGAAAGGGTTGGCAATGATTTGACAATTGGGAGATGAATCGGTGGATTGACTGAAGTTTACCCTACAGGCTACAAAGTTATTTTATATTATTAGGTGGAGGCATCTTTAGGATTGCTCTAACCTTAGTAGGATCAACTTTGATACCACATATAGACATGATAAAACTTAAAATTTTACCGAAAAGAACTCCAAAGACACATTTCTTTGGGTTTAGTCAAATGTTATATTAGAGGAGATGACTAAATATGGTTTTGAGAATTGTCAAGTGGTCTTGACAAAGTTTAGGCTTGCCGAGTAAGTAATCCATGTAATCTTTCATAATTTTGTGTAGGATATCATGAAAAATATAGGTCATAGCCCATTGGTAGGTCATACCAACGTTCTTCAGGCCAAAAGGCATGAACCGATAGCAGAAAGTCCCCCATGGGGTAATGAAAGTTATCTTATGTTGATCCTCAAGAGTGACCAAGATTTTATTATATCTAGAGAACCCATCCATAAGTGATAGCATCTCATGGTTGACTATTAGATCAACAAGTTGGTCAATATTTGGCAATAGAAAGTCATCTTTTAGAAAAGTGAGGATCAAATCATGATAGTGGGTATAAATGCAGATTCCCTCGATCATTTTTTGTATAGTAACAATATTGAAAATCCATTGAGGGTAGTCAATGGGTTGGATAAAGTTAATAAAAAGGAGTCATGCAAGCTCTTCTTTGACAAGGAGAGCAATACAAGGATGCATTTTATGAAGCTTCTACTTAATAGGTTTAGCATCTTAATTGGTGACAATGTTATGGGTGATGATAGAGGGTCAATACCAAGCATGTCATTATAAGACCAAGTGAACATTGTGCTATGGTTATTAAGAAATGTGGCATAATCAAAATTTTTAGAGGAATTTAAAGATTGGCCAATCTTGAGGATGCGCATGTTATCATGAGAGGGTAGATTGATGTCAATGGTTGATTCATTTAACATAGATTGTGTTTTGGATGGGAGTGACCATTGGATATAAGAATCATCTACACCCATATATGTGATAATTTCATCATCATCTTGACATTGGATACTGTTAATAGTGGGATTGTCTTCATCAATTATTTCAAGATGAATGAGAGGAAGGGACCTTATTTCCTTACCCTGGTGATAGGTGAGAGGCCCCAAATGGATGGCATTTATTGAAAAAAATTAGGAGGTATAGATACCTCTGATTTGGTAGGTGATGATGGAGAAGAGGGTGGAGAAGGAGAAACTGGTTCTTCAATAATTGGTACATGGGAAGTTTTAATGAGTTTAGTTGGTTCATTATATCCCAACCCATGCCTCTTTTTGGCATTTTCAATGGTTTGGCTAGTGGGATATTCAATAGGCATATGGACACCTTATTCATAATGACCCAAAAAAAATACTTTCTAGACACACCAATAGAGATAGGTGTGAGAAAATCTAAGGTTACTCAAGAAAGATAAGCCACATGTAAATGGTTGTGGTGAAGAAGATGGATTGTTGACAACGGGAGCCTGATCAATTCCCCCATATATGAAATTAGTTTGAAGGTTAAGGGCCCATAAGGGATGACCATCCTAATATGGGTATCATAATTTGGGTGCATGTGAAGCCTTCCGTAATATTTTGGAGTATAGAACATGTCTAGCATCAACAAATGATATTCATCGAGTGACAAACATTGAAAAGTCTCCTCCATGGGATCCTTGTCAAGAATTTGTGTTATTGGTATCTATGTATCTAGGGGAGTGGAGATTGTGGAAGCTTCAAAATTATCATTTAGGGAAGACATTATTTTCAATGGAATGAGAACATCATTGGGACTATAAGTCATGTTGCATGTTTTAAATGGAGGTGGGTTAGCAAGTATAAGATGTACTTGTCAATCATGTTCAAACTTGACACAATGGTGCAAAGTTAAGGGTACACATGCCATAACATGTATCCAAGGTTTTCTAAGTAGTATGTTATACTAGAACTCTCCTTCCACGACATATAAGAGCTTAGGAATAGTGTGGGGACCTACATGGATATGTAAGATAACAATGCCCACCGTAGTAGCTATGGTATCATTAAAGGAGCAAAGTACTACATTAGTTTGAGACATGTAATTTTCAAGAAGGGATAGTTATTTGTAGGTATTGGTGGAAATAATATTAATAATATCTCCTCCATTGATAATGAATCTCTTGACTTGAGTTTTATCAATACATACAGTAATAAAAAGGGTAGAATCCTAATCTTCAGGGTGTTGAAGTGGAATTTCTGAATCACTGAAAGAGATTAGGTAGATGGAATTAAGGGAGATGACAAAAGATAAAATAGGTTAGGGATCATCTGATTGTACCTCAATCACATGCAAGATACTAATAAAATATTGATGGTATTAGGATGAGTTTTGGATTAACTCATACAAAGACATTTTCATATGATTTTGGTGAAGTTGTTTCATCATTGAGATTTTAATAACGTCCAAAGATGTTGTTTTAGGAATACCCAAGATGGAAATATTAGGATTAGGAGTTCATTTGGTGAAAGGATGAGCCCAAGGAGCAATGAACTTTTCCTTAGCTTTATCTTTTTGGTTTTGTGACCGTGTGGGACATGGCCACATTAACTGTGTTGATCTTTGGGATTGAATCAACATCTTTGGGATTGAATTTAGGTGGAATATTAGGAGGCACTATGGATGCCAAAGGTGGATAATATGATGGTTAATGGGAGTATCATCCAAGAGAGTGTTGACATTTAAGTGTTTCTAAATGACTGTTGTGAGGGCTTTACAACTCTCAGTATCATGTCCAGATGAATGATGATATAAACACACTTGTTTATCATTAAACCAAGATGGCTTCATTCCAAAAGGATTATAAGGCTTAATTGGAGGAAGATTTATTATAGAATATTATAATAACTAACATAATAAAAATCTTTGAGATCCTACAAGTGGGCTCACACTTGTTGTGCCAGTAGGAATAGACACCTTCTTATGTTTTAGTGTTGAAAAGGTAATTTTACATGGTATTTTATTTGGTGATGGTGGAGTTACATGTTTTTTCTGTTAATTTCTTAGTGTTAGATGTGAAATGCCTACTAGATGGCAAAGGCAGGAGTGGAGGTAACTTAACCTTTTATTTTTCTTCGGTCGGAAATATTCCAATTAAAGTAGGGGGTGTGGTCCCAAAATGGATGGTAAAGTTAAGGGTTGAAGAAGGGATTAGAGAGATATATAAAGGTTAACATTTTTCTATAATTTAGGCTATGAAACTTCAACTTGTGGTTGAGGACTTAAATCTAATTTCACCTGTGGATGAATTAAATTAGAGACAGGGCATACGCCTAAGGGCTTGATCTACTTTAATGTGGTAGATTCTTGAGAGGTTAAGGGTTTTGACATAGATGGCTAAACTTTGGATGCTTTTGGTGAATAATCTCTAGCTTTATCAAAGACCTTAGGATAAAGGGTAGTGAGAGGGTTGGTGGTAAATGTTGACATTGATTGTGTTGGATAATGAGTTTTAATCTGGTCCTAAAATACTGCATGATCTAGCTTCATGGAGTCAAGAAATTCTAGACTTTTTACCAACCGTGAGAAGGGTTTAGATGAAGTTGACATAGGCCTTATGGTTGTGTCTTTAGAAGGTTGAGATGTTTAAGAAAGAAGGAAATTATTGGTTTCTTCTACTTTAGGCCAAAGAGAAGAAAGAACCACAATGGGGTCCTCTTCAACAGAGATGGGAGAAGAGACATGGTCTGCCATGGGTGGAGGAGAGGTAGGTGAAGAAGGTTCCTCAAGAGGGTAAAACATGGGTATTATGGCTCACTCAACATGTGGGTGAGGCATAGGTAAAGTATGATCCTCCATAGGTAAAATAAGGGGTAAGAGTGGTATAATTGGAGTAGGCACAATAGGTCTCTTGTCTATTGTGGGAGTAGATAATACTAACTCTTCTAAGTGAAAAGGTGGAGTGGATGGGGTACTACTCTCTATAGGTGGAGGAGAGGCAGGAAAAGAAGGTTACTGAAGAGGGTATAATATAGGAATGATGTTCCCTTCAATATGTGGTTGAGGAATATGTAAGGTGTGGTCTTCAAGTGGTAAGAAGATAGGTAATATTGGTGCAAATTGAATTGACATTATAGGCTCCTTAGGTGGCAAAATAAGTGGTAAAGGAGGCTCTTCCTCACAAGGGAGTGGAATCGATGAAATAGGTTCTTCTACCCAAGGTGGAAGAATGGGCAAAACTAATGACACTGACTATGGGGAAGAGTTGATGAAATTGGTGTCTCCTATTGAGGGGAAGGTTGAACTAGAGGTAAAGGAAATACCATATTAGCCATATGGATATTATGATCACCTAAGTTAGTTTTGGTTTGAAAAATATTTTGATTGGGTGAATGGTTAGGAAAAGGGTGTTTGAACACATCCATACTTTGATTAGGGGGTGCATTAGCATTATCCAAGACGAGATCACCCCTATCAAGCATATCTTGAAAAATGTTCTTAAATGTCTTACAGTTATTAGAATTATGTCCTTTAACTTGATGGTAACCACAAAACTCATCTTCTGTGTACCAAGTTGGAATAGGATGGGAGGGGTCAAATTGTGTAGGAAGTTGATCTGAAGAAGGGTTATGACACCTTGTTGTAATAGTTTTTCCAAAATGGATGTGTATGAATCCCCAATGGGAGTGTATTGTAATTATTCATACTATTGTTGGAATTGCTTGGTTAGATTTTGGGAAGTCGAGGAATTCGATTGGTTTGTGTTTGTAGAAGAGGCTGACTTAATGACCACCATGTTGGTGAAGCCTTTAGCTTTCTGGTTAGAGGGAGAAGTTTTATAAGAGAAGTCATTTGATTTGGAATTGGTATTCTTACTACACAACTTGACTTTGTCGTCATCTATAACATGAACCTTGAGTTTCTATGCCATTGTAAAGGCCTCATCAAATGTGTGGAAAGTTTGTACCTAGATTGTGGATGAGATGTGATTAGCACATACCTTTGAGAAGAGATCAATAATCTCAGGTTGGGGTAAGGAGAAGGAGGTTAGATTGATCAAGATTCTCCAGTGAGCAATAAAATCTACAATAGACTCATCATCAAATTGTCTGATAGAATAAAGGTCTATTATAGAAACCTTTTTAGAAATGTTAATAGAGAAATGGTCCAAGAATATTTGTGCAAGTTGGGTAAATGAGAAAAGGGAGTGTTGACATATAGATCTATACCAATCCAAGGAATCACCTAAAAGATACATAGGGAAAGTGTGAAGTAGTAATGCATTATCATACCCTATTAAATAACAAGCATGTTTAATGCTTGCAAGTGATGTTGTGGGCCCTCTTTACTTTGAAAATGAGTAAATTTTGGGAGTTCCCATTGGCTTGGATAAGGGTGAATATGCACAAAAGGATGGATGGTTTTATTGCATATCTGATCATAATATAACACATTCTTTGAACTAGAAATGGATGTCTCTAGATTAGACATCTTGTCCATCAACATCTGAGTGAGGTTTAGAGGGGGATTAGTTTACGGGATACCTCCTAAATTATAGGGAACCTAATAAGAAGCAGAGGGAGTATATGATAGCTTGTTGAGGTTATGTTAGGGTGACATAAGGATAATGAGTCATAGGATAGGGTGAAAAAAGAAAAAGGGCTTATCTTATTGGGTTAGAGACTATGCTTTGGCTGGTTATTATTATTATAGGTTAGATTATTGGCATAGTTAGATTGGATGAAGGGTGAGTTGTAACTTGAGTAATTATAGGCATGAGGGTAGATGGAATAGGTACCACTAAATTCTAAAATAGGGTAATACTTGATTGAACTAGTTGTGATTGTGAAAGTAGGGAAGTCACACCAAGATTTAGGTGGGATTGGGTAGTTGGTGGTGCTAAACTTTAGACATTGTTTATAGTTGGGTTACTTGTCAAAGTGGTGGTTTGGGTAACCATGAGAAAAATAGTGGAGGCAACTAAAAATAAAGTTGTCTCCATTAGAGAGGTTAGCATACCATAGATTGGGCCACTCAAATAATTATGGATTTGGCTCATAGCAAGGTAATATTGAAGGGATACCATATTATGATCAAGAAATTGAGAAAAATCTTGATCTCCCTCAGACACAATGGGAATTTGGTTGGGGTAGGGAGTATGTTATGTATCTGAAGTATGCTCCATGATAGAATCAAAAGTGAGAGGGGAAGGTGAAAGTGGTTGCCAACTTGCATAATCATTAATAATTTTGGCTTGAGCTCACATTAATACCATGAAAGAGGAATTATAAATAGTCTTACAACCTTGTATTAGTGATAGAATAAGGAAAAACTAGGTTTGAGTGCAGGTAAGTGGGTTATTTCAACTAGCTATTTTGAGTGGATGAAAATTACACAGTCATCGATGTTGGTAGGAAAAATTTTCTGATGTCGGTGGATTAAATGATGTCGATAGGTAAAATTTGGTGATATCGGTATAGTTAACTGACATCGATCACTATGATATCCTAGGAGATGGAAAATCTAATTTTTTAGAAAACTAGAAGTTGAAACTAGGTAAAATAGTGGATTCAAAGGTCTGTGTAAGAAGGAAGAACACTCAGAAAACCTAAGATAACAGGTTATACAAACTAAGTATTAGAAATACTATTGATTTTGTGAATCAATAGAAAAATGTCCATACCAACTCCAAAATATAGAAGGAAACAAAAAAGTAGAAAAAGAACATACATCCAACAACTATTAAGTCCTAAAGATTAATTTTTAGTCTCATGTTATCTTATGCCTTAATAAAATAGTGAAAAGAAAATTTGGTTATCAAAGGTACTAGAAAGCAATCTAGAGCTAGTTTTAGGTTAGTTTTAGTGCTCAAAAGAAAATCTATTTTAGACAAAGTTCGTGGATTGTTATAGGATCTTGCTCTCCACACTTCACAAACCTAGAGCCAAGCTAGGCCGCTTAGCCAAAATATGCCTTCTATATAGAGTTTATACTCCACCAGAGAATGGAGTGGGTTCTCCCCTTGGTGGTGAAATCTAAGTAGGATAGTCACGTAAGGTAAGGTGATACACCAAGTGATGAAATCGTGATGGGCCTTTTATCAAGTGGGTTTAGATGTTTGTTTGTGTGAATTTGATTTGGTTGTGTAACATAGGTGCACTACAATTTATTCAAAATGCTTGTAATTAACTAGGTGAGTTAATATGCAACAAGCAAACAATGAAATGCAATAAGTTTTAAACCCAAATCTGAAATGTTTAGATTTGAATGAAAAAAAAGATGAAATAGGAGTAGAGAATGAAATTCACTATCCTAATGTGCATGCAAGAAGTAAAGAAGAGATTATTTTTAAATTGTAAAAAAAAATTATAAGTTGCTTTTAGAGGCAAAGAGAAAATAAAGAAAATTTTAGTTTAATGCTTTTAAACAGAAAATAAAATGTTGAATTTAATTTTTAAGAGAGAAGAGAAGGAGAAAGTGAAAGAAATGAAGTTTTCACTATAATGCACCTATATAAATGCTTAAAACAAGAAATGAATCCAAAGAAAACTCGAGGGTCCCACCGGGCATGCCAAAAATGTTTCTCTAAATTTTGTCTATTTCAAGTCTAAAGGAAAACAAAAAAGAATGATAGGGATAAGTGACTAGAATGAACTTAGATTGGTTTGTGCACCATCTCCAGACATTGTGAGCACTCCTCTTTGGTTGGGTAAGACTACCTGCAAGTAAGAAAACACTACCACAAGATGTTTGTTAGTAGATAAATAAGTGGGTTTCCAAGCTACACACTTGTTATAAGAAGTGTGAAAATTCCTTAGAGATGACATTCCAATTTTGAGAGACAAAAGAGTAATAGATAACTAAAATATAGGTAAAAAGAGAGTGAAAGAGAGATAATATTATCATTATTAGCAACCTGAATGTAGTAGAGAGTAATAAACTACAAGTGGTATTTTATATTTGTGTCTTAGAAGTTATTTGGGTAGGTTTTGGGAATGTTAGGGAATCCACAATTGCTGACATCAGTAGAGGAGTGATTGATATTGGTTATACTACTAAGGTCAGTGGTGAAGCTGACTGATGTCGGTTAGGCTATCAATGTCGATCGGGGAAATAATTTCCTAGGAGCTTGCAAAAAGTTTTTTTGGGTTTGGAAAATGGTTTTGATCAGGTCTTAGAGGTTGGGGAGAGTTATGGGAGAGAGAGTATGGTTTGAGTAGATTTTGTCAAAGGTTTAGTGTGTCAGGTCAAGGGGAAACAAGCAAGGAAACTTTAAAACTCCCTCATAGGGGTTCAATCAGGAGTGCATAAAGTAATGAATAGTAGATATAAAGTGATAGCAAAAGTAAATACTTAAAAGACCTATAGAATAAGTGATGTACTTAGCTACAATGGTTACTGAATGATAAGTGCTAGATTGATGGTCCATATCAGATAGTTTAAATTGATGCCCTGAATTGAGAGAACAAGCGGGTGTTGTTGGTCCTCAAGAGCTTAGTTCCTAATCATGATTGACTTACACAAGATGATAGTAGCTAGAAAGTCAAAAATTGAATTCTAATATCTTGAATGCAAGTAAGAATGAATTTTATTGATTTCTACTAACTTGAACTTTAGGTTGGATTTTTATTTATATCACTAACATCGGTAATACTATTGATGTCAGCCACGGGTTGATCGATGTTGGTAGCCTTAGAATAGGTAAAACTTACTATTTTTGGCCTATTTTCTAGTTGCTCTTCATGCCAAGTGTGGCACCTATTAAAAAATGGTAAAAATAAGAGGTTAAGGAGGTAGATCGTTAAGAATTTAGTTTGGAAGTGAGAATAAGTCTTGGGTAGTTAGGATGAGGGGACCAAATCTTGAGGTGACTCATCAAGTGAGAATTAGTCATAGGGTGAGGTGGCCAGGTAAGGTGGAAAAAGGTGTTTTTAATTAAATTAATTAAGTATTTTAAATTAATTAAATGTGTGATGGGTAAAATCATGGGTTAGGGAGGCTAATTGTTATGATTAAAAAATAGGCTAGGAGGGGTTTCAACAAAGGGAGTTACACACATGTGTGTGACGTAATTTGGTGTTTACAAGTTCCATGGATGCAAGGTCCAACATAAAATTCAAGACAAATGTAGTTCTCCTTAGAAATGGGATAGAAAAAAATGATGATCACAAAACACGATTAATTTTATAGAGGATATAGGAAAAATGGGATCATAAAATAGTGAGAGTGTAGGATGAGTATAATAAAAAAATGTGGTGATAGTGTCCTCTTTGTAAGATTGTTCCTATTTTTTTTGGAGCACCCACACTTATATTTTTGGGTTATATTTCCCCCCCTTTTAATCTAGTAATGAAATTTCTAGAGTAAAATGATAGAAAGTGATACTTGATGATAACCATGGTGGGTGTGCTCAAATATGAATTATATTGTTTTCCCTACTCTATGTAAAACTAAAATGAAACATGAAAAAATAAATTTTTTATTTATGATGTAAAATTAAAAAAAGTAAAAAAATTGAACATATGTGAAATGAAATATCAGTGAATGAATAAACATATATGTATGTGAACAAGTATTTTTGGGAGCATTTTTACCTTTTTACTCTAGACATTTTTTTCACTACTAGTACATACCCAACACTTAAATCTATCATTGTTAACATATCATGCAGTGTTTGTGTGCTCAACCTAGGCATGAGGAGAGTCTACTAGGCTGTAATTGGGTTAGTTTTAGAGTTCATATCTATTTATACTATCACAGGGGACAAATCATTATTTGAAAGGGATAAGCTAAGGATTCATCATCACATAGATTCATAACAAAGTATTACATATTTGAAAAACACTAAAATAAATAATACTGACTAATCCTTGTCATTACATAAATAAAATAAGATTTAATGCTTCTTGGAAAACATGCAATCTTCATTAACTTGTACATGGTTACAAAAAAGGTCTATTTCTCTTCCATTTGTAACAAACATATGATTACCTAAATTTATCTTGGCTCAATAGTTCATCAACATAATGGTACTAACTCTATTATATTCTATCATTATACTAAAATAAGATGGTTTTTTACAATACTCAAGCACCATTTACTTGCTTAAAATTCATTAATATGTGCTCTTGAAGATGCACAATAATTTTATATAAATAATAACCCTAATCTATTTTATATTTAATACCTTGAAATGGATAATTTATTAGATCTTGACATGATGCACTAGATCCCATCAAATTATTTTTATTAATATACCCTCTTGTGGAAGCACTATAGTCTCACTTTCAATTAATCCTTTTTCACTTTGTGGTTTGCATAACCTCATCCTTGAACTTAGCATTCCATGTTTTTTGATGACTAGTATGTCGTTCAAGGTGCAAACCATGACTTGGTCAAACATTGATTGAATGCTCCTATGTATTCAAATACATAAATTACACCTCATGTTCACGTGATGCTTCCCTATAATTATACTATTCTTAAAAAAAAAATTATTCTCCATTCTTAGTTTATGTTGTATTCACACATTATTCGTCAAAATACACATGGATGAGGTGTTTCTTTCCTTCTCTATTAAATGGGTTCATGGATATACTTGTCAAAATTTGGGGTAAACATCACCCCATTCTAAAATATTTATCTACCCTTGGGAATACCTTTGATCACTTATATGAAGAATAAAAATTCAGTGTCATTTATTTGTATTTCTTCCTCAAAAAAATTACATCTTACTTGCACCACCTAGATTGATTTGGCTATTGTAACCAATTCCATGTTAAAATACTTTAGAATAGGATGTTTACCTTTTATACCTATGGCCTTTAGTTTAATTGAATCAAATTTTATAGTATTTTTCTTAACTAATTCATCTCAAGCAATCTCCTCAGCAATTATTTGGTGTTTTAGAATCAAGAAAATTTTCCTCCAGTACTTTATTCTTTTTTTCTAACTACCTCCCAGATTCTTTAATTTCTTAGAGGAGTTGATTTCATTCAGTCCTTTATTTATTTTGATACAATTGTGCCACTAGTTCCTATTGATTTCACTATTCTAAAAATAGGCACATGCTAATTATTGATGTTTAACACCTAAAAATGAGGAATTTTTTTTGTCTCTTGTTACATTGATACTGATGTCACTTAATATTTGATCACAACCTTGCAACTGCTCAACAAAATAAAATTGTGTTTTTTTATCTTGACATAGTCACTCTCTTCTAATCTCTTCCTTTTATCTAGTAGTTAGTCCACCATGAGGATTATTTATCAATGTTTTTGACCCCTTCCAAGTTAGCCCCATTCATTAATCTTGGGTCATCTTTCATGATGTGTTGAAAAATCATTAATATTTTAAATTCCATTATGATCATTTTTTTCACTTACACGTATTTATTTTCAACCTCTCCTAAGTGTTTATTTTGACCTATAATGCTTACATTATTCATAATATTTTTTTGAGTTAGCTCAGCATCCATTTTCACCATCTCACTGCAAGATTCAACTTCATTGATCTTAGTTGGATCAACATATACTATTTCATGCTTAACTTTGGTGATGTCTAGATTTTTTTCTTAGATGGATCCAATAGGGACCTCAAACATAGACATGTCAAAAATTGTATAAAAAATAAGTGATATTTGACACTAGGTTTCTGTGGGTTAGCTATCTCCACTCATAATACTCCATAATTAGGGGTCCTTATCTTCTTTTCTTCTCTATAAAGTCTCTTTGATAATTAAGTCTTCATCATTAGAGATATCTTTAGCCAGGAGTTCATATTTTTATCAATATTTATAGGGTGTTATTTATTTCTCCCTATTTTTATTTTTGTTAACCTCAATTCCATCATATTTTTTTTTAACGTCAAGGATTTGTTGATTAGGATTTGCTTTCACCTTGTCCTTTCAAGTTTTTTTTTGGGTTAATGTCTTCCTATTTATAAAATGTTGCATCCATTTTATCTTTTACTTCTAACATGGCCCTAACTTATAATATATTTGCTCATCTATGATTTGTTTGGTTATTATGTTATCCATAGTGTCCTATTTTCTAACTTCATTTTATGCAACATCATCAGTAGAAATATGCTCAAGTTCTTATTTTATGTCTAAGATACATGAATTTATTGTTATTCTTATCCCACCTTACAGATCCTCCTAACTCGGTGTTAACTAACCCTTCATAAACTAAGTGGTGTGTTCCTTGATCTTCTCAATAGGTAAGGTGAATTTATTTTTTTATACTTTAACAATTGTACCACCCTGTCTACTTATATAATTTTGTTTAAGGAAACCTTGATATCCTTTCCATAGCATAACAATCCTATTAACTTACTTATTTTCCTATGGGAGAGCTCCATTATGTGACCTATAAATTAGGATCTATATTTATAAACATGGGATATTATAGACCATACCAATTTCTCTAATTTATAAAATTAAGGTAGCTCAAGAAATTGTAACACCCCAATTTTCTCCAATGCCAACTTGACATTTGCATTAAACAAAATAGTTTCATTCGTAACCAGCTTTCCACTTTCTATTATGTAGTCATTTTTTAACTTAGTTTAATTTTTCCCCACTTATGGTTATAATATTTAACCTTGTATTCACAACCTTCAATTCCCAGATCTCCCTATGTAAGAAAGTATCTAAATATTACATTTTTGTAATATTTTATGGCACTTCAACTTTTCCTTCTAACTCCACTAATTTTAACTCCTTGATATGTACCAAGTCAGCCCCAGGTGGGCCTACTACTCATGTGTTCTTGTGACAATCCAATGGTTCTATCCTATAGGCTTCCTTGGATTTTATCTTCTTCGGTATTATAGTTTTGAACCCCCATTAGCAAACTATTTGGTGATTAATTTTTCCAAAGCCCTTAATTTTGTCTTGTGATATTTTTGATTATTGTAATTCTAATTTATTGGCTTGGATATGAGATTCAAAGAACTTTTTAATTATGAATTTCACTTCTTGTGACCTACAAATTTGCTTGATTCCACCTGTTCCCTACTTTTACTCAATTTTTTTTTGAAAATTCTTTACAATCTTTTGCATCTCCAAATTTTAGGCTGAAGGTACCTTATTGTTAAATTTTTTTCCTAAATTTGATTTATGATTTATTCTACTAGATCTATGTTGTGTGGGGTATCAAATATTATTCAAAGTGATAATGTTGAAAATGAAGTATAGAGAGTAATTTATAACATCGATCAATGTTTTAATTTATCTAACAATGCAAGTGATATAACCTTTTAGGTTTTTACAAGTGTAAATCCAAAACTAGATTAAAGAGATGATTATGTTTAAATCAGATAGATAAAGTGCGATAATTAACCACTAATTTTCTATAGCTTTTAACTTTTTTTGACTTTCTAATATATATATATATATATATATAGAGAGAGAGAGAGAGAGAGAAAGACTTATCTAGAAAGTGACTACCACAGATGATCTAAGTTCTTAAAACTAGGTTATAGATAGGTTTGAGTGTCATCAATATGGTCTTGGGATATGATTATTCACTAAACAGTAGCAACCCACGTAGATAGTAGCATTGTACTACTGTAGTGTCCTCAAAGTGGTGATAGTGTCCTATTTGTAGGATTGTTCTTATTTTATTAGAGTACCTACACCTATGTTTTTGGGTTCTATACTATCATGGATGTAAACTAAAACACATCCATTTCATGAAAAGATCAACTTTAAGATCAATTTTGGGAAGGTATTAATAGTGTTGCAGGTTCATATAAGGATTAATAAGGCTATAAATTCTTAAGGATAGACCTAGAAGACCTTATTACAAGAGACCTTAAGAGGTATACTTTCATCAATACATATGACCATATTTTGGATGAGATAATAAGAAGTTATTTCCTCTTCATATAATCCAAAATACCCAAAAAAATTCAAAACATTCAAAACTCCATAAATATTTTTAGCATTTACATTTTGTATTAGCTCATTGGCATTTATGTTGTTGGTTCCATGTTGGTAGATTACATATCAATATTTTCTATATATACATGTGTTTCACACATATTTTGACTATGATACATGCACTTTTATATGTTGGGATTTTTCTCTACTCACATCACTAGGACATTAGGGGCATCCACCTTATTTGATCATGATACATCCAGGTTATATAATTTAATGTTCAATTTATATTATCATGTTTTGATCTCATACATGTACTTATACATGTCTTTATCCATGATTACATATTTAACATAGTACTTGATATGCTATGAACTTAAAAAATTTTAATAACACATTTGATACATGAGTTACTATGATATATTTATGTTGGTTACTTATGAGTTCCTTTATTTACTTCCTTGAGTGTCTTACCTTGATATTGTCTTGCTTGTTTGAGAATTTGGATATTCTCCTTTGTTTATGGCCCCCATGCCTCTGTATGTTTTATTTGACATTTGAATATGTCATTGTTTGTTACATGAATATTTGAATATGTCATACTTGCTTTAATGGACATTTGACTAATTCATTTCCCTTAAATTATGTGGCATTTGAACATGTCATTTGTTTGTGTTCTCCTT
Organism: Torreya grandis; assembly: GCA_037957365.1. Classification (NCBI taxonomy): domain Eukaryota; kingdom Viridiplantae; phylum Streptophyta; class Pinopsida; order Cupressales; family Taxaceae; genus Torreya; species Torreya grandis. The sequence goes on from JARHVA010003543.1 coordinate 111,127, forward strand.
GGACCATTTCCTTTTGAATTGCTTTTGAGTTATCTTGTGTGTGTGTGTGTGTGTGTGTGTGTGTGTGTGTGTTTGATTTGCTTATTTAGCTTGTATTATTACTATCTAGACTTTTTCATGATCTTTATCATGCATCTTACGCCTTCATGTGACATTTATTACTATTTTTAGGGTGATTTTTGAGTAGTGGCTTTATCTATTCATATAGTTCTTTGACTCGTGTACTTCTTGACACTCATGTAGTTTTTTGATTGGGTTTTTGGCACAATTTTTACATACACATTATGGAGCCATTATTTATTAAAGTACTTACGCATAGCTTGGTGACTTTTATTTAATGACACCATATTTGTATTCATTTATCACCAATTTTGTCATCTTATATAGTAGAAACATGCAATGTTATTTTCTCTTAGTTCAACATTAAAGGGTATTCGAGCAATACTTTCTTGGGTTTATTCTACTCCCTATTGCTTTAGTGATTAGTATATATTTTTAATGATCCTTGTATTTAACACTTATTATTACTTTCATTTAGTTGTTACAATGACTCTACATCTATGCATTATGATACAATATATTAACATCCATAGAGACACATAGCTTCACACTACTTTTGGAAGAGTCACATGACCTTATTTATTTTTCCTCTCATAAGGTGGAGTTTTTTGCATATGGGTTTTCTTCTCCTTTTTTGTATTTGAGAGGATCATCTTGTACATGGGTAACTTTTTAGGTATTGTAGTCAATACATATTGTATTTTTCATATTTATAATTTTTATTCCTCCTAAGTTTTACTTAAGAGGGTGTTGGCATGAACATGATTATTTCTCTATCTAGTTCCACTATTAGTTGTGAACATAATTGTTTTCCTAATTGGTTTCACTACTAATTTTATTCACACTCTATATAATAAAGTTTACTTAAGTGTTTTATGTATTTATCTCACCTCACATGGTCATGAAACTTGTCACAATCTTGTGAGTGGAAAGTGAGAGGTATTTCTCATTATTATTCCATTTGTAAATTTATTTTTAAACTCACATATTTTTTGTAACTCACTCACTCATTTTGGAGGAACTATTGATATAAGTTAAATCAATTCTATTCCAATGCATGTGTGTTGCATGTATTTTTTATATTTTCTAGATTATATTTTATTCTACATAGATCACTTTCTTTTTGAGTAAGAGTACTCCCTCTTGGTCTTAAATTCATGTGTAAGCTTAGTAGTTAAATCTCACAATGATGCTAACTCCTCTCATCTCTTAGAGCTTATTCATAGTGATATTAGAGAACTTCTTGAATTTGCTTCTATTAATGGTTATTTATATTCTACTTTCATTTATGATTACAATAGGATGATATGATTTTATTACATATTAAAAAAAACTCAAATGTTATCTAAATTGAAAGAATTTAAAGTTTTAGATTGAAAAAAATTATAATTTTTATATTAAAATCTTAAGAACTAGTAATGTTGGTAAATACATTAGTAAAGATTTTGATTCATTTTATATTAATTATGGTATACAAAGAAAGTTAACAACTCCATAATCTCCATAGTAAAATAGAATTGTTGAAAGTAAAAATTAAACCATCCTTGAAATGGCTAGAACAATGTTGCATTTTGTAAAATATTTTCAAAATATTGCGAGTTGAAACCTTAAACACTATTGTGCACCTTATAAATAGAGTTCCTACTAAAATATTACTTATTTATACACCCTTATAAATGTGGTATAATAAAAAATTGAGTGCTTCTCACCCTATAATATTATTTAGTCTTATTTTCATTTTTATTCTTAAAGTTAAAAAAATAAACTTGGTCCTACATTTTATTCTTGTATTTTTTTAGGTTATAGATAAAAAAATAAAGGATTCAGAGTTTATGGTCTATCTAAAATGACAAATTATTGAGATTAAGAATGTCTACATCCTTGAAAAATATTTTATGAGCCTTCTGTGAAACCTCTTTAAAGTACTTCTTTTGATGACCCTGATTCTTCAGTTACTCATTATGAAGAAATAGATTCCCTAGAAGAAGTTTATCTAATTTTAGATAGCTTAGAGTCTAGATGAGAACCTTGTCTACTTTGTGTTCATAATAAAATACCTAAATTTTTTAATCTCTAATTTAGTTATCTAGTCTTGATAATTTTAATAAACTAACTAGGAGTCGACACACATATCATGTGTGATGACTCTGTATGAATGTGAACTTCAATCTATTGAGGAAGCTATTCAAGATTATAGATGGAATTTTGTTATGTAGAAATATAAATTATTAATTATAAATCAGACTTTGGATCTTGTTATACCTCCATCTAAAAGGAATATTGTTGGTTGTAGATGGATTTTCAAAATAAAATATAATTCAATTGGTAAAATTGATAAATTGAAATATAGATTAGTTTTTTATAATTTTACTTTAAAAAAATAGGATTTTTTAGAGGTAAAATCACTGGGGGGTGAATTAGTGATCCTAAAAAATCCAACTTCAATTTCAATCCTTTCTAGTTCTTAAACAATTACCATAAGCATTCATGAAGCATACACATCATTCATAGCAATGAGCAAGAGAGACAATGCAAGATCAATCATAGAAGACATGAAATATATGGGAAACCGTCTTGGGGGATAAAACCCATTAAAACCTATAATTGGATTAATGTCCTATAAAAAATAAACCAATTAATACTAGCTATAATTGATCAAGGAGCTACCATCCCTATTTAGTGAGACTAAATTCCCACAAGGTGCTACCACACATGTTTAGTTGAGCTGCAACAAAAACTAGACCTTTATCCAGTTTCACCTTGAAAGGATGATACAACCCCCTTAGATTATGAGCTAACATAACACCTATGAACACATCCACCTCTGAACTGATGTATTCAACACCTGATGATGGACTTATGATTATCACTTTTCACCCTCACTCATACTCAAATAGCAAGATCACTTATTCTGCCAATAGAATCATGAATTATAGGTCATACAAATAGTTATCAATATATTCTACTCTTCAACTCATCCATAGGGAACCCACCCTTTCTTTCACTTCACAAAACTATATTATCAAATTCAACTTCCACACACAAGTCTATCTCAAAGTCTAAAAACTAACAATTTTGGTTTCACCATTTATCGAGATATCATGATTATCAACATCTTGGTTGGCCATTAGGCATGCCGTAACCATTAAGGAATATATCATACTAAGATACAACTCAATAAAATCTTCATAGGTTTTCCATAACATCTATGGGTGACCCTTAATCAGCTACTCCTTTCAATTAGGCCCTTGTAGCTCTTATAGGTCTCATGGAGACCTATTCACCCATTTAGCAATTCATCAGACAAAAAAAAAATACAAACCCACTTCCAAATTCATGGACCTATTCCATATAATCTATTAGTCCCCATTAAGTGCCAACAACCAATATAGTACCGTTCTCCTTAAGCACCATTTTCTCAAACAACATTCTGTGTACACAGTCATCATAAATGAATACATAGTTAACTTCTAAACATTTGTTCATAATAAATATGATTGTTAAAAACTTCTTAATGTACATAGATCATCATCATGTTTTCTAAAACACTCCAAAATAGCTAAGTCAACATGAGACATTGAAATACCAATAGAATGATCTCAAATAACCTTCTCAGGTCACTTGTAGAATACACACAAACACATAATAAATTTTGAACCTTAATAACTATTATTTTAAAATTTCAAACCTTAAAATCTATATTTATAGATGCACCTTGGAGACCTATACAAGTTAAATTTTTACACCATGAACAAATTATGCATAGATCAAAAGATATAGCTAGTATACAGAGCACTAGTTTTTCCTTTACAAATTCAAATATTCAAAAGCAAACAATAATAGAGAAAACTCAAACACTATGCTCGCATCTCATGTCCTCAATGATTAGATTAAACATGCACCATCGATATTATTTGAACTTTAATTCATAGTTCACCAATGCCCAAACATTAACCCTTAAACAATTAACCTCGTCTCATGCAATATGACAACTTTGACCTCATGTGCTCTATTGATCTCTTGTATGGAGCTCAATATTTAACAATGATAAATAGATATCAATTTGACCTCTTGAATTTAATGCACACCATTTAACTCAATTATTATGAACACTTTCTCAATGTTGATCCTTGGAATAAGCTTGATCTTTATCTCTACTTAAGCATTAAACCTTGAACACTTGGCAAATTGTTAAGTTGTGGAGCTAAAAGCTTCACTGTTATGCAAATGTGGAGGTTGTTGGGCTTAGCTAGTAACTGGAATTGACAGTATCATCAACATTGGTCAAGCATGGATTAGATTTGACTGACATTAGTCAAGGATCGACCGACATCGGTCATATGCAGACCGACAGCGACCAGCGTCAGTTACCTGTGTGTGTGCATTTGCATGCATTTCTAGAATTAGATTTGTTCTAATTTTAGGAGGACAGAGTGTTTGCATGTAAAGACTAATTTTAGTCTTGATTTTGTGTTTATAATTATTGTATGCCTTGGATCCTATTTAAGAGACCCATGGGGCATGCATTGTAATTAAGCAAGCAAGTCAGCAAGGTCAATTAGATTTACAAGGTGTAAGATCAAGAAGATCAGCTGAAGCAAGGGAATAACAACTCGGTTATTGAGTTGATTGTAATTGATTGAGAGAGAGAAATCTTGAGAGAAATACTATACACCCAAGAGGTGTGGGAAGAGTGAGATTTATTCATTGTATTCTGAAAGAGTTTAATACAAGATTGGTTGTTTCTTGTATCTCCTATTATTTGATGTTTTTGATTTCTAGTTACTTATTACTTCTAGTTCAATTTCATCTTTAGTTTCTTATAAAAAAGTAATCAATTGTACTCTAAGTTCCTAACAGCTGGTATCAGAGCTAGGATCACTAACAAGTGGTAGAGCGGGTTAGTGTTTGTTGATTACAGGTTCACTCATAGGGGTTTCTGTTTGAGTGGGAGTAAAGCAATGACAGAAAAAATTAAACTAAGAATGGAGAAATTCAATGGCAAGAATTATCAATTATGGAGGATGTAGATAGAAGATTATCTATATCAGAAAGATCTATTTTTACCATTGGGTGGGGTTTCAAGTAAGCCCACAGATATGCAAGATGAAGAATGGAATGTTCTTGATAGAAAGGATCTTGGATCTGTAAGGTTGAGCCTAGCATCTTCTATCATTTCTAATTTATCATAGGCAAAGACAATGGTAGAGTTAATGGATACTTTGGCAAACTTATATGAAAAACCCTTAGCTCCGAATAAGGTATATCTTATGAAGCAATTATTTAGTTTGCAAATGCAAGAAGGTGGATCTGTATATAGTCATCTTAATGATTTCCATGAAATTGTAAATCAGTTAAATTCAGTCAAAATAGTTTTTGATGATGAAATTAAGGCTCTCTTAATCTTATGCTCTTTACCTGAAAGTTGGCATAGCTTGGTAATGGCAGTTAGCAATACTGCATCTGCTTCAAATATCTTGAAAGTTGATGATGTTGTTAGTGTAATCTTGAATGAAGAAATTTGCAAGAAAAGCATAGGGGAAACATTAGGTAATGCTTTAAGTATTGAAAGTAGGGGAAGGCAAAGAGAGAAGGGCAAGCAAAGGAAATCAAGGTCAAAGATGGAAAGGAGATCCAAATCCAGAAATGGAGGTATAATCTGCTGAAATTGTGGAAAGAAAGGGCATGCAAAGAAAGACTGTTGGTTGAAGGATAACAAAGAAAATCATCAAGAAGGTAATAAGGAAGCAAATGTTGTAGGTATTGTTGCATAGGATACTCTTATATTTTCTTTGGATATTCAAGTAGAATCATGGGTTTTAGATTCTAGTGCTTCTTTCCATGCAACCCCAAATAGAGAATTTTTCAATGATTATGTCCATGGAGACTTTGGAAAAGTTTATTTAGGGGATGGTGAGCCTTGTCAAATTATTGGCAAAAGAAAAGTGCAGCTGAAATTGTAGAATGGAAACACATGGGTGTTGAAAGATGTCATGTATGTACCCATCTTGAAGAGGAATCTAATTTCTATAGGAAAGTTGGGTGATGAGGGTTGCACAGTAACTCTCACAGCAGAATCTTGGAAAGTTTCCAAGGATGCACTTGTATTAGCAAGAGGTACGAGAGTAGGTACACTTTATCTATCTACTTGTGTTACTGATTATTCTCCTTCTGTTTTATCTACTTTAGATGTAGATGCAAAGATGTGGCACTATAGGCTTGGTCACATGAGTGAGAAGGGAATGAATGTTCTTAAGTCAAAAGGTAATCTTTCAGATTTAAAAAGCATAGATCTAGATTTTTGTGAGCACTATATTTTTGGGAAACAGAAGAAAGTAAGGTTTCTCAAGACTGGGTCAACAAAGAAGGAGCACAAGTTGGAGCTTGTTCACATAGATGTGTGGGGACCAGCTCAGGTAGCTTCTATTTCAGGATCACAGTATTATGTTTCTTTCATTGATGATGCTACAAGAAAGATATGGGTTTATTACATAAACAAGAAATTTGATGTTTTTGACACATTTAAAAAATAGAAAGCTTTGGTTGAGAATGAAACAAGTTTGAGATTGAAGTGCCTTAGATCTAACAATGGTGGTGAGTACTACAACAATAAATTCAATAGTTACTATTCTATGAGTGGAATACACAGGGAAAGGACAGTTCCAAGGACACCTCAGCAAAATGGAGTTACTGAAAGGATGAATAGAACAATAATGGAGTGTGCACGGAGTATGAGGTTGCATGTTGGTTTGCCCTTAAAGTTTTGGGTAGAAGATGTAGATACTGTAGTTTACCTAATTAATAAAGGACCTTCTACTACTTTGGATGGTGGAATTCCAGAAGAGGCTTGGACAGGTAAAAAGGTAGATCTTTCCTTTCTTAGAGTTTTTAGTTATGAAGCTTTTGTGCATGTTGATAAAGAAAATAGAAAGAAGCTGGATGCTAAATCTATGTGATGTACTTTCATTGGTTATGGCTTTGGAGATTTTGGATTTTAGTTGTAGAATTTAGAAACTAACAAAATTATTAGAAGCTGTGATATAGTTTTCAATGAGAAGGTGATGTACAGTGATCGACTCAAGAGGCTGAATAATTTTGAGCAGGGCAATCTTGATTTAGATTAGGTAATGATCCAAAATGAGCTCATGGGTAAAAATCATCACTCACAGGAAAACACAGAGACCGATGTTGATTAGGTAACTGACATCGATGGTCAAGTAGGAACTAATGTCGGTCAGATAGTAACCGACATCTGTTAGGTCAGACAGGTGGAATCAATGTCAGTCAAGTGTAGACCGAGAGTTGACTGGGATCGGTCACTGACAGAGAATTTGGGTAGACAACAAGCTATAAATGAGTCTCAAACGCCCATAAAGAGGATTGAAAGGGTAAGTAAACCTCTAATTCGTTATTCCCCTTTTTTATACTATGTGTTGCTCACTGATGGTGGAGAACCAGAAAGTTTTGATGAGGCAATGCAGGTAGAATCCAAGAAATAGTGGGAGCATGGCATGAATGAGGAAATTGATTCCTTGGAAAAGAACCAAATGTGGGATTTGGTTGAGTTGCCAGCCGAAAAGAAAGCACTGAAAAACAAATGGGTATACAGGTTAAAAGAAGGAGAGAATGGACAAATGAGACATAAGGCCAAGTTGGTAGTAAAGGGATTTGCACAAAAACTAGGTATTGAATTTGGTGAAATCTTTACTCCTGTAGTAAAGATGACTTCTATTCAGACTGTATTATCTTTAGTTACTATTAAGGATTTGCATCTTGAGCAGCTTGATTTTAAGACAACGTTTCTTCATGGAGATTTGGATGAAGAGATATATATGGATCCGCTAGAAGGTTTTGAGGTCAAAGGTAAGGAGAAACTTGTGTGCAGGTTGAAGAAAGACTTATATGGTCTTAAGCAAGCTCTAAGATAGTGGTATTTAAGGTTTGACAGGTTTATGATAGAGCATGGCTTTAGTAAATGTCAATCTGACCATTGTGTTTATTTTAACAGATTGGATAATGGTAATTATATTATCCTATTGTTGTATGTAGATGATATGCTTGTTGCAGGTTCACACATGTAGGTAATTAATGAGCTAAAGGTAAAATTAGCTCACACATTTGCCATGAAGGATTTAAGAGCAACAAATAAAATCCTTGGCATGAGTATTAAGAGAGACAGGAAAAATCATAGGCTGATTTTGTCTCAAGAGGATTATGTGAATAAAGTGTTGGAGAGATTTTATATGCAGGATGCAAAACCAGTAAGCACACCTATGGCTGGACACTTCAAGTTGAGTAAAGAACAGTGTCCTAAATCACATGATGAGGTTGAGTACATGAGCAAAGTTCCATATACTTCAGCAGTTGGGAGCTTAATGTATGCAATGATATGTACTAGACCTGATATTTCCCAAGCAGTGGGAGTTGTCAACAAGTTTATGGCCAATCTAGGAAAGGAACACTGGAAAGTAGTTTAGTGGATTCTCAGATATCTGAGAGGGACCAGCAGTAGGTATTTATGCTATGCAGGGTTAAACACTTCTCTACATAGGTATGTAGATTCGACTATGGTAGGAGAAGCACCACAGGATATGTGTTCACTATTGATGGAACGACAGTTAGCTAGATTTCAAAGTTGCAGAAATTTGTTGCCTTGTCTACTACAGAAGAAGAATACATTGCAGTTACAGAGGCTAGCAAGGAAATGATATGGATGACACAGTTCATGGAAGAGTTGGGAAAGGATCAAGAGAGTTGCAGATTGTATAGTGATAGTCAAAGTGCAATTCATTTGGCAAAGAATTCAGCCTTTCATTCAAGAACCAAACATATACAACTTAGATACCACTTCATTAGACAGGTATTGGAGGATGGACAGTTGAAGCTGGAAAAGATTCATACGGATAAGAACCCTGTAGATATGTTAACAAAGTTGGTAACAAAGGAGAAGTTGAATCTTCATTCAAATTTTATTGGTCTTCAAGATTGAACTTGAAGAGGGAGAAACAAGCCAAAGAAACAAGACATAGGATGTTGTTGTACAGGTACAGGTTCAATTTTTTATCTCCAAGTGGGAGATTGTTAAGTTGTGGAGCTAAAAGCTTCACTGTTATGCAAATGTGGAGGTTGCTGGGCTTAGCCAGTAACTGGCATCAGTAGTATCATCGACATCGGTCAGGCGTGGATCAGATCCAACCAAAATCAGTCAGGGATCAGCTGACGTCGATCATATGGAGACCAAAAGTGACCGGCGTCGGTCACCTGTGTGTGTACGTTTGCATGCGTTTCCAGAATTAGATTTGTTCTAATTTTAGGAGGACAGAGTGTTTGCATGTAAAAACTAATTTTAGTCTTGAGTCTGTGTTTCTAATTATTTTATGCCTTAGATCCCATTTAAGAGACCCATGGGGCATGTATTGTAATTAAGTAAGCAAGGTCAATTAGATCTGCAAGGTGCAAGATCAAGAAGATCAGCTGAAGCAAGGGAATAACAACTCGGTTATTGAGTTGATTGTAATTGATTGAGAGAGAGAACTCTTGAGAGAAATACTGTACACCCAAGAGGTGTGGAAAGAGTGAGATTTCTTCATTGTATTCTGGAAGAGTTTAATACAAGATTGGTTATTTCTTGTATCTCTTATTATGTGTTGTTTCTGATTTCTAGTTACTTATTACTTTTGGTTCAATTTCGTGTTTAGTTGCTTATACAAAAGTAATCAATTGTACTCCAAGTTCTTAACAGCTTCTTCTTGACTTCTTAAAGTAACATGCTCTGTTGATGTTTATCATACTTTAACTTGTGAAAAAATGACTAAGTTTGGGAAAATTTTCAATCTTTCTATAAGGTCAACTTTGCACCTCCATATCTTTTGCTTCACTCAAGCACATGTTCTAAAATTTAGACCATACGATCTCCTCACATAGGAGAATCCAACCATGTGTAAAAATTCTCCTAAACCTTCACACGTGTGGAATGTAATGACATTAAAATTAATCCTTATATTTATCTATTACAGTGCCAATAATGTCAATAATTTCTTGGAAGGCCAAATTTTCACACAGATATGTTTTGATGCGCTTCAATGCATGATCTAAAATTTAACACAAATCAACTAGAAAAAAAATTGAACAAATTCATATGATCACCTTCTCCTAAAACATCCACATATGCGAGATATGGCTGCATCAAAAATATTAGTCATCTCTTCTTGCCACATTACAAATTTGGTTAAGTATGGGAAAACACTGTCAAACTGCCTAGGAGCCCAACTTTGCACATGTATATATTTTGATACACTCGGCCCATGATATGAAATTTAGTATATATCAACTAGGTATAAAAATAAATAAAACCATATCATCTTCTCCTCAAACATCCACATGTATGAGATATTTGATCCCTAAACTGCTTACTCAGCTCTTTCTTACCTCATGCAAATTTGGCTAAGTATGGGAAAACAATGTCAAACTACCTAGGAGCCCAAATTTTCACATGCATAATTTTTGAAATGATTCAACACATGATCTAAAATTTAGTGTAAATCAACTAGGGACTATTATGATGACAATAATCTGAACAACTCAACCTGACTCATCCATATGTGGTAATGGTGATATCAGCAAACTACCTAGTCAAATTTATTGCCATTAGAACCAAAAATGTCTAGATGAAAACTATAGACTATTAGATGAATTCCACCCATGTAAAAAAGAAATCAAAGCTTGTAAAAAATATTTGGGACCTCTTTCACATCCTCAAATCACCATACTCATCTCTAAACATCTCAAACCATGCAAACTCTAAAGATCAATGAATCCTTCTTCAAGCATACTAGGATATGCATATTAACACTTTGTCATTGTCACTTAGACTATGAGGGAACTTCATCCACTCACTTGGACACCTCTATGACATCATCATGACATCATTGAAAATTCTCCAACAATTTTTTCCTTTGTCATTGATGTTAAAAACCATCATATAACAATATACAACTCAACTTCCTTCTCTCTTTGTAAGCACTCTTATAATAGGAACTTTATCCCCCTTTGACACAATGAAAAAATTGGCACCAACTAATATCGAGGACTTGAAAAACAAAAAATAAGAGAGGACCACATTAGAAATATGATACAAACTTTCCCTTACCTTAATCCTACCTCTTCTTTCCTTGAAAATTTCCTCTTGTTCCATGCCAACACTCTCTTCAACCAAGCATTGTAACCAAAAAATAAAGAACACATAAAATTATTGAAATATGATGGAACACACCAAGAAACATACGAGAGGGACTCCCCATAAGATTTTTGAGCCATTGCATCACATGAGCATCTTCAGATCTCTATATACCATGAAGAACCACCACACATGCTTACTAGCTTTCTCTCTCAAGCTACCACAAGGACCACCAACATGTCTCTCACCATATAGGAAACATGCTCTTAACCAACCTAATTTCTCTCCTTGAAATAAACATACCTTGGTTTTTTTGAGAAACTGAGCAAAAAGCACTCTTCTTCAAACTAGGCCTATTTAGTCTCCTTGTAGCCCTGCTTAGAACTTGTAGAGCCAAAAAAATTTAGTAAGAACACATTCAAGACCTAAAACTTCATATCTATAGCATTCTTATATTCCCCCTCACACACATCAATGTGATTCACCTAGCTCATCCTCTACAACATACTTCCTTCACATACTAATTTGCTAATTAAGCCTCCATCTTGACAAAAACATGAATAACTTGAAATCCACAAACCTTCAAATCTCTGTGAAGCTTGATTTGATAACCCATTTGGTCTATTCAACCTATTAATAATCCTCAAACCTCAAATCATAAGGCAAACCACTTTTCTATCATAGCTCAAAAACTTAGAATCTTGAAACAAACTGAGTCGACAAACCTCCATTTGGTCAAAATCCACCTTTGAATCTTCTTACGCACTTGGAAACAACCATCACACACTTCTAGACCAAAATTTAAGCCTCAATACCTTTGGGAACATTGACTTACTATAACCCATTTTTAGACCTGCTTGCCCTTAAGCCATAATTGAGAAAACTGAGAGCACTCAAAAAACTTCAACTTGACTTTAACATATATTTATACCACAAAAACACTTAGAGCACATCACAAGGAAGTGAACTAACCTTTTTGAGCACCAAACTATTCTATATATCTCATTATGCCACCTAGAAACACCCATTCTGACCTTGCAGATACTACATACACAACAACACTTACTTTTCCACTAAAAGGAGTCTCTTAAGAAGCATAGATAGAGACACCTTACTTCATAATGTCCTAAAATAGTATCAAACCAGGAGTTATCCAAAACTCCTCATAGTCCTTCTCATTTTTGTTCATCTAATACTTATAGTTCCTCTTATTTTTCTTAGGCTTAAAAGAAGCAACATGCTCAACCACTAGAACATTATCCTTTTATTCTATAATTAGATTGATAATAAATGGAGACAACATAGATTCATGACATACCCTTTCATCTATATAATCTTCCTTGCACCTTAGAACCTCATCATTAGGTGTTGACAATTGATGTTCTTTGCATAATACATTCTCAACAATGGTAGGATGTTCACTTGGATCCATACAGACCTCAGGACTAGCTTCAACCAGCACCTTGGTTTTATATTTAAGTTTGGTCTCTTCACTCACAACATGAGTAAATAATGATAACCCTGAGCACTCTTCAACTTCTGAAGCATTCTCCACCATAGAAAATAGATTAATTGAACCTACTATCTCATCATGACTCACACTTACCACCTTTGGCTTTCATGAGTTGACTTACCTTCTTCTTTACACTCGAGGATCCTAATTAAACATGTTCTGACTTGTAGACTTTTGCTTGTAGAACATAGCAATATGAACTCTTTGTTCACAATTTTAGCACACCATACTCCTTGATGGAAACACAATTTTTCTTACCATGTTTGGATAAAAACATGCAATATATCCTTTGTCATGACAAATAAATCAACCTCCCCTTTTTGAAGGTGACTTATCTTGTCTAACAATATGTGTATAATGGTTTTCAAAGTGTCCCACATTAAGACAGTTAAATCACTTAATTCTATTCACATCTTTTAACTGGTGACCTCCATCATAGTTCCATGCAAACTCATTTTTATTAGGTCTCTTGCATTCTCTATCCCTATGACCAAATTGATTACGTGTGTAATAATAACCATTGACTCTTGCAAACCTCCTGGCATTTGACTATCTAATATAATTTATATTCAAAGTATGATTGTCCTAGTTCACATTAGTCTTCATCTTATCTTGAGTTACATTTTTTTGTTCTTCATCATATCCAAGACTAGTTCTATCACTAGCATGTTTTTGACCACTTAGAATATTGTCTAGATTACATGAGCTATTTTCAAATCTCACAAATGTCTTTACCTTACTAGATGTCTTCTCTAACTCATATTTTAAAGACTCATTTTCATAAGCATACCTTGAACATTCATCTTATTTAGGTTTTAGGCTTGTAGATAGGATTTCTAATTGAAAACTAAGATGCTTGACCATATCTTCATGCTCCTTGGTATCTTCATTCAATCTTGATTAATACACACTAAATTGCTCTTCATAGTATTTGAGTTAAGACTTCATCTTCTTATTGATATTTTTCTTAATCTTCAATTCTTTAAGAGAATTTATCAATGCAGTCTCATAGTCCATCTCATCTTCATCATCATCTGAATCACTCCAAGTAGACTCATTTTGATGTGAGCAATTTCCTCCCTTAACCATGAACAGAGCTTCATTTTTAATAGAACCATCATCTTCATGATCATATTACGATTCACTATCTCCACTTTACTCTTTATCATCATTTTTATCATACTTGTGAAGAAACTTAGGAGAAAAATGTCCTATCTCTTGAAAATTGAAAAATTTAAAGGGTACTTTACCCTTATACTTCCCTGAGTCTGTGTTCAATTTCCTAGTAATCAAAATAATTAGTTCATCCTCATCAATATCAGATATGTCATCCTTTTTGGGTTTCTTACCTTGGAACTTCTTCTTAGGCCTCATCTCTATCTTGAAGGTTGCTTCCTTCTTTGGTAGTATATCATCATTCAATATCATCTCATAGATAGTAAGAATGCCATAAAATCAATCCATCTTCAATTGAGTAAGATCATGAATTTATTCAATAGTAGATAATTTTTTATTATACTTGATAGATAGAGACCTTAATACCTTTTGAACCATAATAGCCTCCTCAAGGTTCTCTCTAGGACCTATGATGATATTCACAGTCTCATCAATTCTCTATAAAAAAGGATGCCACATGATCTTCTTCCTTCATCTCAAGACTTTCAAATTGCCTTTTGTGAGTCTGCAACTTAGAAATATTAACCTTTGAATCTCATTCATAAATAATCTCCAATTTGTCCCATATCCCTTTAACAAATTTACAATGGATTACCTTGGTGAACTCAATATCTATAAGACCACAAGTGATGGCATTCATTTCCTTATAATTATTCTCAAATAACTTCTTGTCTTTAGCACTAGATGGAGGAGTCATAAGAGTAACATAACCATCCAAAATAGATTGCCATACATCAAACCCTAGGGACATAATGTATGTCCTCATCCTTGCACTCCAAAAATCATAATTGGATCCATTGAACATCAGGGATTGATTAGTAGAGAAACCTCATTGATGACTACCCATAGTGTACCTTGGATCACCTTCAAGATATAAAGCCTTTACCAAAGGACCTGATTTGATACCAATTGTTAGATGCACAATCATTGAGAGGGGGAGGGGGTGAATCAGTGGGCCTAGAAAATCCAACTTCAATTTCAATCCTTTCAAGTTCTTAAACAATTACCATAAGCATTCATGAAACATACACATTATTCATAGTAATGAACAAGAGAGAAAATGTAAGATAAATCACATAACACATGACATATGTGGAAATCCCTCTTGGGGGAGAAAACCAATTAGAATTTTCCATTGGAATACTATCTTATAAAAAAAATAACCAATTTAGACTAGTTACAATTGATCAAGAAACTATCATCCCTATTTAGTGAGACTACAATCCCACAAGGTGCTACCACACCTATTTAGATGAGTTACAACAACAACTAAACCTTTAGCAAGTTTCACCTTACAAGGAAGATATAACCCTCTTAGATGGTGAGATAACACAACAACACCTATGAACACATCCGCCTCTAAAATAATGTTTTCAATACATGATGATGGACCTTTGATTATCACTCTTCATATTTGCTCATACTCAAACAACAAGAGCACTTATTTTTCCAATAAAATTATGACCTACAAGTCATATAAATAGTTCTCAATGTATTCTAATCTTCAACTCATCCATAGCTAACCCATCCTTTCTATCACTTCACAACACTATACTCTCAAATGTAACTTCCACACACAAGTGTCTCTCTGAGTCTAGAAACTAGCACATTTGGTTTCACCATTTATAGAGCTATCATGATCATCAACATATTGGTCAACCATTAGGCATACCTTAACCATTAAAACATATATCATGCTAAGACACAACTCAATACAATCTTTATAGGTTGACCATACCATCTATGGGTCACCCTTAAGCAACTACACCTTTTAATGAGGCCCTTGTAGCTCTTATAGCTATCATGGACACCTATTTACCCATTTATCACTTCATAAAACAAAATAAGAATACAAAATGACTTCCAAATACATGGACCCATTCCATATGATACATAGGTCCCTATTAAGTGACAATAACCAACATAGTACCCTTCTACTTAAGCATAATTTGCTCAAACAACATTATGTGCATGCATTCATGATAAACAAATGTACAATCAACTTTTAAACCTTTTTTCATACTACATATGATCGGTCAAAACTTTATAATGTACATAGATCATCTTCATGTATTCTAAAACACTCCTAAATAGCTATGTTGACATGAGACATCGAAATACCAACATAATGAGCTCAAATATCCTTCTCAAGTCACTTGCAGATTACACATGATCACACAGTAATATTTTAACCTTCATAAATATTATTGTACACACTTTTTGATCTTTAAATCTATATTTAAATATGTGCCTTAGAGTCATCTACATGTTAACTTTTTACACCATGAGAAAATTTTGCATAGATCAAAAGATATAGCCAAAATATAGAGCACTGATTTTTCTTTTGCAAATTTAAATATTCAAAAGAAAACAATCAAAGTTAAACCTTAAACACTTTTCTCATATCTCATGTCCTCTCTATTCAAATTAAACATGCACCATTGATCCTCTCCTCTCCTAACTTTAATTTATAGTGCACCAATGCCCAAATGTTAACCCTTGAATAGTTGACTTCATCTCGTACAATATGATAACTTTGACCTCATGCAATCTGTTAATCTCTTGTACATAGATCAGTCTTAAAAAATGATAAATAACTATCACTTATACCTATTGAATTTAATACACACCATTTATCTTTATTAGTATGAACACCCACTCACCATTGATCATTAGAATAAGCTTGATCTTTATCTCTACTCAGTGTTAAACCTCGAACACTTGGTACCATCTCGCTACTTCTTGACTTCTTAGAGAAACATGCTCTATTTATTTTGTTTGAAATTTAACTTGTGAAAAATTGACTAAGTATGAGAAAATTTTCAATTTGTCTAAGGTCAACTTTTCACCTCCATATCTTTTGCTTCGCTCAAGTGCATGTTTTAAAATTTTAGAACATATGATCTCCTCACATAGGAGAATCCAACCATGTATCAAAATGGTCCTAAGACCTTCACACATGTGAGATATAATGAAATTAAAATACCTTGTCATATTTATCTATCATAATGCCAACAATGTCAAAAATTACCTAGAAGGCCAAATTTTCAAATGCATATCTTTTGACGTGTTTTGGTGCATGATTTGAAATTTAGCATAAATAAACTAGGCATAAAACTAAAAAAATACATATGATCACCTTCTCAGAAACACCCACACATGAGAGATATGACCACATCAAAACTATTACTTAGCTCTTCTTGCCACATTGTAAATTTGGTTAAGTATGAGAAAACATTGTCTAACTATTTGGGACCCAAACTTTGCACATGCATATCTTTTGATTAACTAGGCATAAAATTTAACAAACCCATATGATAAAATTCTCCTAAAACATCCACACATGTGAGATATGCCATCACCAAACTACTTACTCAGCTCTTTCTTACCTCATGTAAATTTGACTAAGTATGAGAAAACACTGTCAAACTGCTTGGGAGCCCAACTTTGCACATGCATATCTTTTGAAGAACTTTTGTGCATGATCTAAAATTTAGCATAAATTAATTAGGGACTATTATGATCACAACCATATGACCAAATATCCATGATTCATCAATATGTGGTAATGGTGACATCAACAAACTACCTAATTAAACTTTTTGCCATTGGAACCTAAAATACTTAGATGAAAACTATGGACCATCAGATGAATTCCACTTATGCACACAAGCATTCAAAGTTTATAAAACATATTAGGGACCTATTTCACATTCTCACATCACCATATCATCTCTAAACATCTCAAACTATGCAAACTCTAACAATCAACCAAGCCATTTTCAAACATATTAAGACAAGCACATTGTACACTTTGTTATTATCACTTAGACTATCAAGACACTTCATCCACTCACTTGGACACCTCCATGACATCATAATGACATTATTGAAAATTCTCCAACATTATTGACTATGTTGAAACCTGTACTTCTATAGAAAAAATAAATATTATTAAATTTCTATTATCTTTTCAAATCAAAATGGTTGGATTATACATCAAATAGATGTCAAAATACATTCTTAAATGGTGATATACAAGAAGAAATATACATGACTCAACATAAATATTTTACTAAACCTAACAAAGAATATTATGTTTGTAAGTTAAATAACTTTTTTTATGATTTGAAACAAGTTTTTCGAGCTTGATATTCTAAAATCACTAGTTATTGCAAAGAATTAAGTTTATATAATTATTAGTTTGATAACGATCTCTTTGTAAAAGTTAAAAATAGTCATTTTATTTTAATTGTATTATATGCTAGTGATCTTATTACTAGTGATTCAATTAATTTAATTCTCAAATATAAAGATAAATTAAGTCAATCTTTTGAAATGGATGATTTATATATTCTTCATAATTTTCTAAGAATGGTTGTATTTCAAAATAAAAATTTAATTTTTTGCATCTCAATCTTAGTATGCACATGCTCTGTTATTAAATTTAATATACTTGACTATAAGCCTATATATACCCATAACAAAGTTAGAGTCAAGTTTGATTTAAAACTTGTTTGTGACAAAACTAACCCCATTATATATAGATAGCTAATTGGTAGTTTGATGTATCTAACTATTATTAGGCCAAATATTTCATTTATTTTAGCTTTTGCTTCTAGATTCATATAAGATCCATACTTTGATCATTATAAATTAACAAAACAAATACTTCATATATCAAAGAAACTGTAAATTTTAGTTTATATTATTCTTCTATTGATAATACTAATTTATATGGTTATTGTGATGTTAATCATGCTAGTGATATTATAGATTGTAGATATACTTTTAGATATGCATTTAAGTTTGGTGTCTGGTGTTATCACTTAGAGAAACAAGAAAAACTTACTATTTCTATTTATTCTACATAAACAAAGTATAAAAGTGTTATGGTATATTTTAAAACATCTATTTGACTATGAAGGTTGAAAGAATAAATTTATTTATATGTTTCTCAAAGTACCATCATTCATTGTGATAATCAAAGTTGTATAGTTATAATGAAAAATATAATACAACATCAAAGAACTAAGCATATTTAAGTTTATGTGCATTTTATTTGAGAAAAAATCTTCAATGGTGATATTGATCACCAATTTTAATCTACAAATCAACAAGTGGTAGATTTATTTACAAAACTACTTGATACAACTAAGTTTTACAAGTTTTATACAATGTTGGGCCTCTCAGAGTTATTATTAAGGGGGAGTGTGCATCACAATGTTGCTTCTTAATGACCATGTGTTTCTTTATTTTTCTCTATACTTCTTAACAAATTGTAAAAGTATTGAACTATGAGTCACTTTCTATGATTTTGGTAAATTTTACTATATATGAGTTTATAGTGTACTCAATACTTATAATAATACCTTGTAGTAGAGTTCTTTATGTTATAAAACATTCCAAAATATTTGATTGATTATTTATGAGAAGTTTTGAAATGTAGTCTTATAATTGTGCTCGCTTAAACTTACTCTAAGTGATTTATTTATTATAATTATTTTTGTTTCAAAAGGTGATATTGACATGATGATTTTTTTTTAAATCCTTCAAATATTACATACATCCTAAATTCATCATAGATCGTTTATAGAGTATAATTCCTTTTGTATAAAAGTAGTTATGCCATATATCCCCACTTAATATTAAGGGGGAGTGTTGGAACAATTAATGATTAAGAGGTATAATTGTCATTTATAAATTAATACACATTAATAAATAAATAAATAATAATATATTTTAATATTTACATTACGTGATTTAAATTACATGTAAATAAATAATACAATATATGTTATGAAAGCTTATCTTTGGGAGGGAAGTTGAACCCATTGGTTACAACAATTCACTTCACTTATAAATGATTTTATATGGTAAAATCATATTTAAATCAATTCAATTCAACCCAACACATTCAAACTTGAGCATTCAAAGTTTTGTGAAAAAAATGTCTAAGAAGAAGTGAGAAGGAGAAGGTTGATTGTATTGGGTCCAATTCGGTTTCTCAAATTAATAAATAATTTATTGTAGTTTTTTTCTCTATGTGAGATTTTTCATGTATATTTAGTGTTGTGTATCTATGTCTTTGTTATCATTTACATATTTAGATCGATTCAGTGTCTATGCATTATTTCTATAGTATATATAAATATAAGACAAGATTGGTTGCTAAAGGCTCTTCACATAAGAAGGAATAGATTTTGAAGACACATGTTTGCACTTGTAGCTAAAATGAACACCATTAGACTTATGATTTCACTTGCTACTAAGTATATTTGGGTCATAAATCAAATGGATGTTAACATTATTGAATGGTGACTTAAAAGAATAGTTATATCTTGTTTAACTATAAGCTTTTGTGAAACATGGACAAGAACATCTTGTATGTAGGTTAAATAAAACGCTATATGGTCTAAAACATGCAACAAGATCATGGTATGTGAAAACTGACGACTTTTTCTTTCAGCAAGGGTTCATCAAAAGTAATAATGACCCAAATCTATACATAAATAAATATGACCATGGGAATGTTGCTTTGATTTCATTGTATGTGGATGATTTGATAATAATAGGGATGATTCGAAATACATAATCTTGGACAAATGCGCTACTGCTCAAGCATGAGGTATGGAGGGAAGATGGTAAAACTTTGATTACCCAAATTAAGTATACAAGGAAATTGGTTGAAAGTTTCAACATGCATGAGTGCAAACCAATCTCTATTCCATTTGAACAAAACGCTAAGTTTTCAAATGTAGATGATACAAAAGAAGTAAAGAATACTCTATATAAGTAGTTGGTGGGAAGCTTAAACTACTTAACCACAACAAGACTTGACATTGCATACACAATCAACATACTTTATTCATGGCTAAACCACATGAAATTCATTGGAAATCTGTCAAGAGATTTATTCAATATATACAAGGTACTACCAATTTTGGTATTGAATACACTAAAAAATTAAATGTTGAGTTGACAAGGTATTTAGATTGTGATTGGGCAAGTGATCTAGTGAATAAAAAATTCACCATTGGATATGCATTCAGTAAAGAATTTGGCATTGTGGCTTGGAACAGTAAGAAGCATCCAATTGCTTCTTTATCATCTACTAAAAGTTGAGTATTAAACATTGTGCATTGCTACACATGAAACTATTTGGTTAAGACACATCCTTGAAAACATGAGGGAAAAGCAAGAGGGACCAACACCTATCAAGTATAACAATTAGAATTCAATGAAATTAGTAAATAATCAACTTTATCATGCTAGATCAGAACACATTGAAACTCAACCTCATTTTATAAGAGACAAGGTTCAGTCAAGAGAGATTGACTTGATGTATTGTAACACAAATGAGAACATGGTTAATATATTTACTAAGCTTCTGATAAAGATAAAGATGGTTAATATATGTTTAGGGATATGCTAGGTATCGTAGAGAATTCATTTCTCCATTTAAGAAGAGTGTTAGAGTTAATGCATATCTGAATACATGTATTGTTAGCAGGTTGTTAAGAATGTTGAGAATAGAAGTTTCAATAGGAGTCTCAATTTGTGAGTAATGTCAGTTTGAGTCCAAATAGGAGTCACATTTATTAGATAGGCGGGTTATCGATATCTAGATTCTTAAGAATCTTGATCAGTTGAATATATATATATATATATATATCCATTTTAAGTAGATAGTTATGTGCTTCGTTTTCCCGTAACCTCCTCTGCTTTTACTCTGTTTAATCAGACTTATTAAATTGCAGGCATTTGGCATTGACGTCCTCTTTTCAAAAGAAGAAATAGGGTCCACAAGTTAGATCGCCCAAGCCCATCTTGGAATAGACTTTTCATCGAAATTTTCAGTGTGAAAATAACTTTTTGCTCACTTAGCTATTACGTTTTGTTTTGTTCTTCTCCGCTTTTGAGAGATGGTGGTAGACCGTGCCTGCTTTTCCCCATGGCGTCGACGTCAAAATGGCTTAATCAACATAAGGTAGGTATTAGAGGGATGCACACAAGCAATCTGTACGCCAACCCTCTTTGACGAGAATGATGACAGATGACCGACATTATCGACTCTCTTAGATTTGATCCCCTCCTAAAGGGTTGGCTGCATCCTTTTCTCTTCCTTTTGTATTTATAAACGACCTTTTCCTCTGAAATACACTAAACTTCCTTACGAAGACGAGGGAGCCTGCAATTTCCCAAGATTACTCCTCCTTCCAAAATGGGATCCCTAAGGAAAAGAGCGAGTTTCTTAACAGTATTGAGCTTATTGATAGTAGTGGAGGGTGTGTCTAATAGAAAAGTTTTCCTGAGGGATTCGCGTTTGGCAGTAGTTCATCTGCCTGCCACGTATTCATTTCTCCAATCATTTCACTCTCCTTATTGCGATCCGCTGAAAAACTCAGACCCCATCTAATTTGGATAGGGGAGGGTTCAGTAATGGTCATTCCCTTAATTCTCATTACCAAAGATTTGGATAGGGGAGGGTTTGAAGGATGGTCTTTCCGTTAATTCTTATTTATTTTGGTGGTCTCCTCATTTGAATTTTCATATTATTCCATTTGCTTTGGTCTTTTGGATCAAAGAATTAAGATTATTCAAGAAAAGTGTGAAAATCATAGGGGATCTTTTTTGTATCAGGAGCTATGCTTGGATCTTTTAACTATAAGCTTAGACCAAATTCAACTTAAATAATGTAGAGGCTGAGTTTATTGTTGAAATTAAAAATTTCATACAAGATGAGTATTTTCATGTAAGATTGGAGTCAACTCTCTTACTCCTTGGTGGAAACACTAAGATTGGCCTACGACCACTCCTTTGCTCATTATTCTCCTCTACTAGGATATTAGGTTTTAGCCCCATAACATATTCAAGATGACACTCTCCATCATCGATGGAATGTCAAATCCAGCCATGGGATCCAGTCTAGAATATTTTGTATTGTTTGGGCTACTCCCATTAAATCTAAAAGGTCCCATTTTCTTTGGTACATCCTCTATCAAGGTTTGTCTGCTATCAACCCAAGTCTATTAAGCACCTTTTCTAGTTTTGTTCTCTTGATCATTCACCGTGGCATTGGATTCATATCCTCTTTCATCTTTTTAGACCTAAGTTATTTATGTGGAAGATTGCTCTCTTGGGGGAGTCTACTCCATTTTCTATAAGATACAATAGATTTTGGAATTTTTTTCATTTGGACATTTTATTTCAAATATAGAAAGTTAGGAACTATGCTTGCTTTAATCAGGAGGAAAAGGAACATAGTTTCTTGTTATTAACAAAATTACTATCATTTATAATGTCACTCTCTAGATTTAAAACCAAACTGACAAAATTTTCCTAGAACCTAATTACATTAAGCACTTGCTTGATCACTAAGGAAATACCTCGTGTGCAATTAGACGAGAACGTTTAGAGATGCCACATCTTTTGTCACCTCCTTGCCGATGGGGACATGGCACATGCCAACATCATTCTAGGAACAGACATAGGAGCTTCTCTCCCCACCAGTCACCACCTCATTGGTCTTCCTTGTGACATGGTAGATTGAGTGGATCATCAAAGAGAGAAGGTGATGGCAGAGGTTCCCCTCTCACCACCTCCCCCTCACACTTGTCAGGACCATGGAGGTGATGGTAGGGCTCGAAGTCCTCCCCCTCAGGATTAATCCCTGCAGATAGCTTTGACAAGTTCTCTTGATAGACACATATGAAAACAATAATGCATAATAAAATGATGGATGGAATCCTTTATTTGTGCATGATGATCCCCCTGCTCAAGATGGTTGGGGTGACAAGCTTCATGATCTGTCTCCACCACCTCTGTCAACCTCCATGTTTGTTGTTAACGCTTAATTGTTCCCTCTATTGCTTTATGCTTTTATGAATGCTTTATTGGTTTTCACGCATCTTTGATTTAATGTTTTGTTGAGTGGTCATTATTGACCATCTGCTAGACTTATTATTTCTTGAAGAATTTTTATCTTTAGTTTGACTTTGGTCATGGAATGTGACTTTTCAACCATTTTTTGTATTATTAATATGGTACTTTATACTTATTCATATTAATATGAATACACTCTTCAATCAAAAAATTATACAATATGTAATCAATTAAAATAATTAAATTTTTAGATCAATTAATTAATCTAATATTTATTGATAATTAATTAAGAACTAATAATTATTGTTAAATTAAACTTTCACCTCACCTTATTGTAGTTCAAATCTTAGATGACAAAAGAAATGCTTTTTGTTTTTATTATTCGCTGACACAATGCAATACTGCAAATATGAGTTTTTCGAACATAATATTCTAATCTTTCGTTTTTACAATGACGTCAGAAACATGTATGTTTCTCCTTTTGATGACATAGCTTTTTGAAGCTTTTCTTGTATAATATCAATCCATAGATTTACTTATATAGAATGTATAGTTAACAGAGCTTGATTATAGAATATGACAAAAAATATTTTTTTACATGACACAGATTTGATGGAATGTATTTGACCACCCGCCATGATTCATCCCTTTCAGTCCCAGTCAAGATTCTATTCCCCGAGGTCGGTTTCTCTTTACAAAACGCACTGTATATGCTTTTCTGATAAATGCATTGCGGCCTTCTGTTAAATTTTATTTTCGTGCCAAAATTACTTTTATGCTTTTCATAATCAAAATTAAATAATAAAACCATAGATTAAGCAAAAGAAATAAACATCATAATTAATATTTGAAAACAATACGACCTCTTAGTTATGATAATTTAGTTAACAATATTTTATCAAGCTGAAATTTAATAACTTTTATAAAAATGATTTTTCAAGATCCAGCAATACTTAATATATAAAATACAATTAACATTTTGGCTGGACGGATTTAAAACTCCAGGCATGATAACCACATTATATACATGGCAGAATATTATTTAATCTTACGCGGACTAATCCATTGAATTAAAATATGCATTCCCAGTACGTTTTGAAAAGATAATGCATTCAAAGTCAGTCTGACATTTTTTTCTGGATCGCACATCTAACAAAGTATGATGTCATGGTGGCAATTCTTGAGGGGTACATTTTGTCTGCACCAATTTGATTCCATCACTTAATGAAGTTGACTTTTAAGAATAATTTCCCAAAGCATACAAATGCGTAATTATTTTTCTATCAATATGTGTTAGATCCATATGATATATTGTGCGTATATATTTCTCCTCATTGCCAAAACACCATTTTACCTCCCTATATATATATATACTCTGGTTGGATATAAAATAGAAAATGAAATTACTCTGATGTAGCTGAAGTATTTTTGAAACAGAAATTACTCTCACGTAGCTGAATTTTTTTTCCCGGGGGCTTGACTGAACTGTCTTTATCTAAACCAAATATATCAATTTCTACTTTTAGATATCTACTTGATAATAAGCAAATAAATTCGAAGCATTCGTGACATCAGGCTTATTTTACTATTTCAAACTGCCACACCTGTGCGTCCCATGTTTGGCATGTCTGCGTGGTCCATTTAACAACATATTATATTGTATGTGGTAGACTTTTATTTTGGAGCTATCATTCAAACAAAAGCTGATCTGGTTTAATAGAAATATGAACTTATAAAAGCATATCAGAATTAATTTTGTTTTAAATCCACATTAATTTACTTAGAAAGCTATTTCATAGAAAAAAACAGTTACTTTAGTTTAAGTGGGTTTACCAAGCTGAGCTGTTCTTTTTACTTGATAAAACAGTAATAACAAGGATGGGTTATAGGAAATAAATTAAAAAAGATTCAATGATTTAAGTATTAATTGAGGATGTAAACACAATGTTATTAAAGTGTATTTGTGTAAATTATGTTGGTGTGTATATTTAGTGTTGGATTTAAATGTTTTATAAAGGTACAATGAGATTACATAAAAAAGACAATGTGAATGTAAAACAATGAAATATTATCGTGTGCATTTTGGAGTTGGATGATAAAAATAATTTTTATTTGTAAATTTAATGCACAATATATTCGAGGTCAAAACATGAATTTAAAAGTTACATAAATACCTATCCAAAGTTAATAATTCACTAATTATCTACCTCAAATTCCATATCATTTACATACCCTTCAAAACTAACAAATCTGATCATAGATCAAAAATAAAATCAATAAATCAATGAAACCACAATGTTTTAATTACTTCAAAAATTAAATTATACTTTACAACCTTATAACCCTATTTGACATGCCACATATCAATTCGATTTTTATTGGTCACACATATAATAATTAATTCTTTACATAAAAATTATTATCATGGATTTTTTTATATTTTTATAAATTTGATAAAGGAAGATACTTTAAAATATCAAAAGAAGTCAATAATTTGATAGATCTACAAACATAACTATGGTCACTTTTGAAATACAAATAAATCTATGACAATATGAATGTATGACTGTCAGATAGTTGTCATATGCCTTATTTGATGCCACTTGTATTTCAAATGCTATGCTTATATAAACCTTGGAAATATATTTTTGATTTGTCTATCTCTTGTGATTAGGTAAAGGATTGGACGTGAAAGGAGTTTTGTTGGTTGAATATTTTGTTGATCAGCGTACTGATAAACAAAATAGGTCTGATCAGCCAAAGTAGTTTGATTGGTCGTCTAAATGTATAGGTTTACCACATCAAAAGGGGACTAATCTCTCCTCTCATCAAGGGGAGGTTCCATATATATATATATATATATATATATATATATATATATATATATATACACACACTCAAGGGTAGGATAGACCAACCATCTCTCTTTCTTTAGAGATGATGCGTGAAAATCAAAGGAAAAAAACTCAAGGGAAATGACAGAAAGCACTTCTCTTCTTTCAGAAGTACTATTCAGCAAACCACAAGAATACTCCTGGTAGTAAAAGCAAAATGTAACCAAGGACGTAATAACCAACAAATTGAGATGTAGCACAAAGTCTCCACCTGAATTTCCCAAGAGTGAGATATGAAGGACAATGAGGGCACAAAGTCGTCCCAAGGTCCTTTACACAGAAATGAAAAGAAAACACACTAAATGCAATTATGGGGGCACAAAGTCTCTCCACAGTTGACTTCAGGACACCTTCCTGACTACTTTCACTAATTTTGCTTGTTGAATTAAAGGAACAAAAAATATATTAAGGAAAAAGACATAAGAACAGTTTCCCCAACAACAAAGATATCACAACACAAAGTCTAAAAAATCACTTGCTTTCTTATTCTAATAACAAAATCTGATCAACAATCTGAGCTCAAAGTCTTAGTAATGCCTTTTAATTTGGGCAGAGTTTTATTTCTAATTATCAGAGAGAGATATATTTACAATAAAAGAGAGTCCCTTATATAGCCTCTTCAATAAGGACTCAGGAATAGTAACACATCATGTTGCATTGAAATTCGTTAAGAAGACAGGCTAGAATTTAGGGGCATCTACTCATTTTCTTTTCTCAATGCAGAGAAACAAGTCATGCTATTGAAAGTTTGCATCTTTCAATGTCCACCTGGCGATCTGATCCTTCTTCATCATTCCTCTATTTTTGGTTAAGTGAATCAGGTCCTTGATTCAATTTGATGCTCTACTCCTTAGTCGCCTCCTATTGGTCTTGGCCTTAAAGCCTTTGAATGCATTTGGGTCTATTTTGGATTGGGAAGAGCCCCCCGTAAGGGTATCTACCCTTCAGGCGGTCTTCGAATGACTCTAGGGCTTCTTTTGGTAGGTGGCTAAGTTCTTTGGCTCTTCTTTAAGGCTTTTCAAAATTAACGGCTATTTTATGAACCTTGAAATTGACGTTCGCGCACCCATCACTACGTTTTCAATGGCTAGTTTGCTATTCTTGAATTTGACGTCTTTGAGCGCGTCACCCCTTGGTCCTTCTTCAGCTTTCCTATTTTGTATCCTCTCGAAGGGAAGGTGACCCTTAAGCTTTGGGGAAGTGTCCTTTAATTCGGTAGCCGAGAGTCCCCTGTAAGGGCATCTGCCCTTCAGGGTCCTTCGGCGGCCTTTTGTCTTTAGAGTCTTTTAGAGCTTTCCTATGGACTTTTTTCATGGACATTTTCCCTGGGCTTTTTTCACAGGCCAAAAGTCTACAGACAATTTCCCACAGATAAAAGTCTGCAAGAATTTGTTGTCTTTGGCCTTCATAAATTCCTTCGGGCTTTCCTCATGCAGCTTTGCCGAATTCCTTCAAAAATTTTGTCTGAAGGAATTCCTTTGGATAAAAAGTCTAAAGGAATTATGCCTTAGTCTTTTTCTCAAAGAAAATCCCTTTGTCTTTTGGCTACCTTAAACAAAATTTTGAAATAATTTACCTTTGCAGCTTCTGAAGGGTGCTTTTATAGACCAAGTACCCTCCGCAAGGGCACTTGTCCTTCGAGAGGCTCTTTTGAACTTTTGCATTAAACCGCTCCTTTGAACCAACTATTGAACCAAGCTTTGAACCAAAATGGTTCAAGCCGATGAACCCTTTTGATTGAACCAAAAGCCATTGAACCGTTTGATGAATCCTTTGAGTGAACCGAAGCATTGAACCGCTTGGTTGAACCAACCGTTGAATCAACTTTGGTTCAACATTTCAATGGTTCATT
Source organism: Torreya grandis (assembly GCA_037957365.1). Classification (NCBI taxonomy): domain Eukaryota; kingdom Viridiplantae; phylum Streptophyta; class Pinopsida; order Cupressales; family Taxaceae; genus Torreya; species Torreya grandis. The sequence goes on from JARHVA010003543.1 coordinate 139,683, forward strand.
CCCTTTGATTTGGCTAAGTCCTTTTGATCCTCGTTGAACCAAATGTGTTGAACATGTTGAACCTTGAACCCGTTGAACCTTTGAACCAAAGTGGTTCAATGGTTCAAGCCTCGAAAACTTGTTGAACCTTGATTGAACCTACTTGTAGAAGCCTTTAAACCTAGAAGTGGTTGAACTCTTGCTACTGATGTTGAACCTTTGAACTTGTTGAGCCCATTAAACCAAAATGGTTCAAGGTTCAATAGTTCAGTCCTTGCTTAGAAGCTTGCTAATGAACTCTTTTGGTTGAACTTGGTTATTGAACTGACTTTGAAATCACCTAAGTGTTGAAAAATTACTTCTTTCCTGCATATTTCATAGAAATCACCCTGTGAAACTTGTTGAACTTGATCTGCAGAGTTCGTAGATTTTCTTTTCCTGCAAAGTCCGTAGATTTCTCTTCTTGTAGAGTCCGTAGATTTAAGCATATTGAGTTCGTAGATTCTAGCCTGTAGAGTCTGTAGATTTTTGAGAATCTTGAAATAATTACCCCTGCCTAAAGACTCAAATAGAATTTATGTTATAGGGGTCGACGTTTGGGTGACCACGTATTTTGCCTCCTTTTCAGGGATCAATCTCTTCATTACACCTTTGACAACAATTTTTGCCTTGGTCAGGTCCATACTTAATTCTCCTACCATGTCCTTGCAAAAATTTCATCCCAGCAAAATGCCATAAGATGTTGGGACGTCAGCCACCAATACGGTCATCTTGATTCTCTTGTTTAGAAAGGCTGCAAATGCAAATTAGGCATCTTTGATTTGCCCCAACAGTGGTACTTGTTTTTTCTCCATGGAGAAACATCTCTCAAATGTCTTAGTCAGTGTGAGGCCCAGAGACTCAGCTACTTTAGCAGGCATGACATTGTCAGATGCCCTGAAATCAATGATGCAATTATTGAGCTGATAACCATTTATCAATAAGGAAACATAGAAAGGTTCTATTTTCCCAGGGGCAATTGGAGGAGTAATGAAAAGATTATTTGGAATGGGTATGTTCTTTGGGGAATCAAGAATTATTTTCTTAACCTCTTTTCTTGCAAGGATGGTTTGGTTCTTGATACATTAGACTAACTTAACCAATTGATCAAGATTGGACTGCAAATATTCAAATTTAGACATTTGTATTTTGGTCTTCTTGACATGATCAATTATGTCAAATGGCTGAATTGGACTAGGAAAAGAGGAAAGTATTTCAACCTTTTAGGTTTTAGGAGGGATGGGAGGAGGGATGGGAGGAGGGCTAGTTTGCAAAATTGAAGTAGAACGTGAAGGTGAAATTGATGTACTTACATTTTGGGTGATCACCAGATCCTTTGACTAGAAAGGCAGAGTGGTTCCATGCTTTGCAATTGTAATTGATGGTTGAGGTTGCTCCTCTGTCTTCTTTTTATCAGCTTGCTAGACTAATTGGTTTTTGGACCTAATAAACACTGCATATGATCCATCAATAGCTTCTCCTTTGCTTCTGGGTTCATCCTGGTAGTTCAGGAAACCAATGTGGGAGTTGCCAGCTGATTCTTTTTTATTTTATTTAAAGAGATCAGTGTCATTTTCTTGATTCAATTCAGGCTGGAAAGAGAACTCTGATTCTGCTTCAAGATATCCCATTGTTGAATTGGTTAGAGGAGTTTTCAGGGCAAGTTTCCCTTGTGGGGGAGGAAGATGATCTAGCTACCCTTGATTCCTAGTAGCATTGCCTTGATATAACTGATTTGGAAATGTCCTTCTTGGCATATCTCTATATGTAGGAGTAGAAGACATTCCTTGCACCATCTATCTTTTCAGGGCTAGCAGTTCATTTGCTAGCTTTTGCACCATTGGATCAGTGATGCCTATAGATGAATACTCAAAAGATGATGAGGGTCTATTTCTATTTGGATCTCTTCTTATCTTCCCTAATAAGATGAGATCATATTCTACCCTAGTGGCCAAAATTTGAGCTGCAACAAGATCTATTTGACCAGCATGTCTCAAAAGAAAACTTACTTCAAGTAACTGAGAATTAATGAAAAAGCATTTGAGATTCTTAGCTGTAGGTCAAGCAATTACAAGAATTCTATTCCTCAGTTTGTCAAATTTGGCTATGAAGTCTCTCATTGGTTCATGAGGTTCTTTCTTCATCTATATAAATTGAGCCAAAAGTGCATGTGCATCTTCTACAGGTTTGAATTTGGCTTCAAACTTAGCTTTGAGGGTATTCCAATCAGTTACTGACCAAGCCTGTAGATGATAAAACCAATCTACAACAGCACCTTGTAATGTTTTTACAAATAGAGTGACTGCTACATCTTCAAATTCTACTCCAATTACGCCACAAGCTATGCTGAAGGCTGTAATGTGTTCATCATGATGAACTTTCCCATCACCATAGAATTTAGGTAAATTCTTCCTTGAACTATGTGGAAGCTCATGTAGAGGTGGAGTAAGATTGAGAGGACCAAAAGCATTACCCCAGGGGCGTTGAACTACCATTATAGGATTATGAAAAGGAGGAATAACAAATCTTAGAGGGGTAATTATCGGTAAAGCTTTATCAACAGTAGAAGTAGATACTTCATTTAGAAATAGGGATCTGACTTTAGTAGGAGGAAAGCTCTTGGTTCGTTGGAGATGAGATGGTGAAGGAAACAAATCAAAATCACTTTGTTGTACCAACTCGAATACAAGGTCAACAATACCTTTAGCCCTTTGGCTTCGTGTATACCTTGAATCTACCAGATTGTGAAACACAAATGGAAAAGAATTGACCTTGCTTCAGTTTGAAGCTTGAGGCTTTAAACTATGCACTCTTTCCCAGCAACTCTAGTTTTTGCAAACTAGATAAAATAACGGAGGTGGAAGAAGTTGGTAAGGCTATAAATAGATAATGGGTAAGACACGAAATGGAGTCGGCAGAGTCTGTAATGGATAAGGGTTATAATGATAATGGGTAAGACACAGGTGATGTTTCAATCTAAAACTTGAGGTTCCAAATTGCACAAAATTATGTATATCCCCAGCGAAGTCACCAAAAATTGTTGGTTGAATATTTTTTTGATCAACGTACTGATAAACAAAATAGGTCTGATCAGCCAAAGTAGGAAGATTGGTCATCCAAATGTGTAGGTTTACCACATCAAAAGGGGACTAATCTCTCCTCTCATCAAGGGGAGGTTTCATATATATATATATATATATATAAACAAAAAATAATACTCAAGGGTAGGATAAACCATCCATCTCTCTTTCATCAGAGATGATGCATGCAAATCAAAAGAAAAAAACTCAAGGGAAATGATAGAAATCTCTCCTCTTATTTTAGAAGTACTATTCAACAAACCACAAGAATACTCCTGGTAGTAAAAGCAAACCGTAACCAAGGACGTAATAACCAGCAAATTGAGATGTAGCACAAAGTCTCCACCTGAATTGCCCAAGAATGAGATACAAAGGACAATGAGGGTACAAATTCATCCCAAGGTCCTTTACACAGAAATGAAAATAAAACACACTAAAGGCAATTATGGGGGCACAAAGTCTCTCCATAGTTGACTTCAGGACACCCTCCTGACTACTTTCACTAATTCTGCTTGTTGAATTAAAGGAACATAAAATATATTAAGGAAAAAGACATAAGAATAGTTTCCCCAAAAACAAAGATATCATAGCACAAAGTCTGAAAAGTCACTTGCTTTCTTATTCCAATAACAAAATATGATCAACAATTTGAGCTCAAAGTCTCAGTAATGCCTTTCAATTTGGGCAGAGTTTCGTTTCTGATTATCAGAGAGAGATATATTTACAATAAAAGAGAGTCCCTTATATAGCCTCTTCAAGAAGGACTCAATAACAGTAACACATCATGTTGCATTGAAATTTGTTAAGAAGATAGGCTAGAATTTAGGGGCATCTACCCATTTTCTTTTCTCAATGCAGAGAAACAAGTCACACTATTGAAAGTTTGCATCTTTCAATGTCCACCTGGTGATCTAATCCTTCTTCATCATTCCTCTTTTTTGGTCAAGTGAATTAGTTCCTTGATTCAATTTGATGCTCTACTCCTTAGTCACCTCCTGTTGGTCTTGGCCTTAAAGCCTTTGAATGCATTCGAGTCTGTTTTGGATCGGGAAGAGCCCCCGTAAGGGTATCTGCCCTTCAGGCAGTCTTCAAATGGCTCTCTGGCTTCTTTTGGTAGGTCACTAAGTTCTTTGGCTCTTATTTAAGGCTTTTCAAAATTAATGGCTATTTTACGAACCTTGAAATTGACGTTCGCACACCCGTCACTATGTTTTCAACGGCTAGTTCACTATTCTTGAATTTGACGTCTTCGAGTGCGTCACCCCTTGGTCCTTCTTCGGATTTCCTATTTTGCATCCTCCCAAAGGGAAGGTGACCCTTTGGCTTTGGGGAAGTGTCCTTTAATTCGGCAGTCGAGAGTCCCCCGTAAGGGCACCTGCCCTTCGGGGTCCTTCGGCGGCCTTTTGTCTTCGGAGTCTTTCGAAGCTTTCCCATGGACTTTTTCCGCAGACATTTTCCCCGAGCATTTTCCATGGGCTTTTTTCATGGGGAAAAAGTCCACAGACAATTTCTCACAGACAAAATTCCACAAGAATTTGTTTTGTCTTTGGCCTTCAGAAATTCCTTCGGGCTTTCCTCCTATAGCTTTGCCAAATTCCTTCAGACTTTTTGTCTAAAGGAATTCCTTCGAACAAAAATTCTTAAGGAATTATACATTAGTCTTTTTCCCAAAGGAAATCCCTTTGTCTTTCGGCTGCCTTAAACAAAATTTTGAAAAAATTTACCTTCGTGACTTTTGAAGGGTGTTTTTATCGACCAAGTACCCTCCACAAGGGCACTTGTCCTTCGGGAGGCTCTTTTGAACTTCTGCATTGAACCAACCGTTAAACCAAGCTTTGAACCAAAATGGTTCAAGATGATGAACCCTTTTGATTGAACCAAAAGGCATTGAACCGTTTGATGAACCCTTTGAGTGAACCGAAGCATTGAACCGCTTGGTTAAACCAACTTTGGTTCAATGGTTCATTCCCTTTGATTTGGCTAAGTCCTTTTGATCCTCATTGAACCTGTTGAACCTTGAACCCATTGAACCTTTGAACCAAAGTGGTTCAATGGTTCAACGGTTCAATGGTTCAAGCCTCGAAAACTTGTTGAACCTCGATTAAACCTGCTTGTAGAAGCCTTTGAACCTGGAAGTGGTTGAACTCTTTCTGCTGATGTTGAACCTTTAAACTTGTTGAGCCCATTGAACTAAAATGGTTCAAGGTTCAACGGTTTAGTCCTTGCGTAGAAGCTTGCCGATGAACTCTTTTGGTTGAACTTAGTTATTGAACCGACTTTGATATCGCCTAAGTGTTGAAAACTTACTTCTTTCCTGCATAGTCTATAGAAATCACCCTGTGAAACCCATTGAACTTGATCTGCAGAGTCCGTAGATTTTCTTTTCTTGTAGAGTCCTTAGATTTCTCTTCATGCAGAGTCCATAGATTTAAGCCTGCTGAGTTCATAGATTCTAGCCTGCAGAGTCCATAGATTTTTGAGAAGCTTGAAAAATGAGAAATTTGAATGCCTAAGACAAATTTCAAAAATGGAAGAGACAATTTTGGTCTGTAGGACCAAAATAGTTCAAATGTTGTCCCAAAAATGAGTGATATTTTTTGGGGACAACAAGTTTGAGGAAAATATAACAGCTCAATGGATTCACAAAGTTCATTGTGGACACTTTGAAAACAAAAGGGAACTTTGTGAGTACTTGACTATGTTACATTAGGATGATTAATACGTCTTTTTCTATACCAAAAGTTTTATTAAAATAATTATCCAATTTTTAATATATTTTGAAGTAAAGGTGTCAAGATATCTTATTTTGTATGTGGATTTGTGGATATCAAATATATATGAATTAGAATTGAATAACCAATGCTTCCATGGACTTCGAATTTAATATTTTCTAGACTATGGGCTCTTCTTTATTATGTGATTGGCAGGAAATCAATGACTACCATGTGTTTCATTTGCAGTGGTTAATGTAAATTCAAAATGCAAAGGAGACTTATGATCAAACAAGGCATGTTTCATAATAAATTTCTACATGAAGGATATTTGATAAATGAGAAAAGGTATGGCCAAAGGGAATAAAAAATAAAATGAATCATTTATTGTGTTCATAGACATCAAATAGAGGCATTTCAAACTTAAAGGCATTTTGTGACTCCATGAATGAAATATAAAGGGAAGTGGTCATGCATCTCATTTTGACTGGACATGATAAAAATGAAATGAAATGATTCTTTTGGTTCTAGTGGACATGATATAAATTAATAATTTAATGTCTACAAGGAGGAAAGCAAATATCATAGTGAATATTGTACTCTATGTATTCCATGGCCTTGCATTATGTGATTATGACAAATGGATAATTGAAATTATTCATTATATATTTAAGCCATGGGATCACCAAAGTTTGAAATTTGAATGGGTATTTTGTAGATTATTAATAACCTAATAAAATTTTAACATTTGCCATTAATTTACATTGTAGTGACATTATATGGTGATCATGTGAATATGATTTATAGTTGTTTAAAATAAAAATAATAATTAAGTTTTGAGAGTAACAAGAGTAAGATTAAAAAAAAGGATTTTTATATCTAACATCTAATGGGGACTAATTTACATGCATTCTAAAGGATTTTAAATGCTTTAAAATTGATAGAGATTATTTTTTTAATTTCCTCATATTTGCATAAATTGTAAATTTTTTTGGTATATATCAATGATTTTGTCCACTCCGATAATATATATCTTTCATTATCTACATGGCATAGACAATGGAATAGACTTATATTATATATATTTACATATAATACCTATGAATATTTAAATATGGTATGCAATTAGATGCTTGTGTTACATGAGAAGTACATTGAGTGCATATTATGAAGCATCACTTTCAAATTTAAAGGGTTGTTACAGTTCAAAAATAATGGTGTTGAGAAAATTAATATTTTTAAATCGCCAAAATAGTATTGTTTTATGTTGACCCACACAAACTTGGTCTTATCCCACCCTTTTGTTACCTAATTCAATAACCATTTAAATTTTATAATAAAAGCACAAAGTGAAGGTAAAATTTGGATAAACATGGGAATATTTTGATCCTTGAGTACTGTTGGGCATAACTAATGTTTGATAACATATATCTTCTCTTGATCATGAGTTAAACCATATTTTCTTACAATGTACTCTAAATATTATTTATCAAGTTATAGTATATTGTATTGATATTGTCAAACTTAATCACAAAATATATCTATAGTGGATGATTTATAAAAGCTACTAAGATTTTAGGATTAGTAGATTTATTGAAACCCATGATGGGTCCAATTCACAAAAAATATAATGTGAAGTGTGGGCTAGGTTTGGCATGTCTTAACCTCTAATCACTTCTCCATATCCAATGAGGATTGGGGAATATTTAGTTCAATCCATGGTTTTTACATTGGAATTTCAAGGGGCATAATCACCCCATTCTCCATTGTCCTTAGAATAAAAATTCAATTGCATACATATAGGTGTATTAGTTGCTTATATTTTCAATTTCTACTATGTTTGATGTTTTACTTCAAAATTTATATCAAAATTTGATGCTAATTGATGCATGTTTATTTAGGTTTTGGATCAAGATAAAAACTCATCCCATTTGAATACTTTATTATCCTACTCATATTTTCCCTCGATCTCATATCATTATTTCCTACATTCTAGACACATTTGGATAAAGTCAGATGAACCCAACCATTGGATCCATATGTCTTAGTTGATTTCATATGTGAACCCTTTAAAATATATATATATATATATATATATATATATATATATATATATATATATATATATATATATATATATATATATATCATCCATATGGCTCAACCCATACATTTTTATGTTGTTTTAAAGGGGAACTACTCAAAACTTATCACATATTATTTTTCCTAGTGCTATATTTTTAAGGCACTTGCATATGATTAGCATTATATTACATAATTAGTAATCAAAATAATGATTTATTATTGTGTAATTAGGTATGTTGGTTATCTTGATTTATTTGTTGTGGATTAGATGAATGTTATGATTAATATACTTATGTGATACAATTAAAGTAATTAATTTTCAATTGGATAAATGGATATTATGCCATTATGAGGAATATTTGTCATTGCACATTACCATAATTTAGTAGTTTTATATCATGTAGATTTTATATCATGACTTAGATAAATTCCTTCCCATTCATCTATTTTTGATGTAGGTGTGATCCCCTTGGTACAAAATACAGTGTCATCCGAGACAAGAAATTAGATGAAGATTATGGGAAGTGGAGAGAGAATTTTGAGAGTTGGTTTGAGACCATTTTAACTAAACTTTAGAACCTAAACATGTCTTTGTACCTATTTTAGCATTGGTAATGACCATTTGTGTTTAGATGAATTATTTTATTATTTAGTTTTGATTTCATCTTTCGATTATATAATTATAGAGGATGTATTGACTATAGGGATTACTAGAAATCATGAAAATTGAACATGAAAATATGTTTCATGTTATCCATATGCATCCCTTAGATGATCATTTATTTTGACTGTCAAAAATATTATTGTTCTCTTTTTACCTTATATATGCAAGGCCTATTTGTAATAGGTCATTGGGTAATATACCCAATCTACCTATATAAACAATTAGGGCATAAGCAAGGTTGATTAGGTTCTCATATTTCAATATTGTAACTTAAGTGACATAAGGATATTATCAATTAATTATTGAGTTCACTTTTGAGCATGTAAGGTTCCCCATTTCTTGATATGTTGACATGTGAAGGTTAATTTTTGGTATCCTATATGGGTTTTCATGAGATGACTAGCACAATATTGGAAAAACTAGATGACCAACATTAACACTCATAGGAATAGATGCCTTATTGGTATGTTTACCAAGATAAAAACCAAGACATGAAGCATTAGGAGTAGGCTGACATGAATCATTAGGAGTAGGTTGACATGGTATACTATTTTTAGGAGGAACAAAATATTTAGTATGCTACATATGAGTATATGACATTATATTTATATGAGCTACACTAGGTTTAGGATAGAATGATTAGTAGGAGCACTGGCAACAATAACATCACCACTTAATTAAAAATTATACCCTTCAATATGAATAAAATGAACAATACAAGGATATATTATAATATTGTCAATTATATATCCCTTATGCACTATAATCCTATTTTTTTAATCTCTAAAGATATAACTCATAACATCTATTTCTTGAGAATTTAATAACATCATTTTCAATGAATGAATATTATAAAAGTCATTGGCATTAATATTACAAGAATTTTAATATAACACATCATTAGAAGAACCATAATTAAAGATAATAATGTTATCATCAACACAATGATATTTAATATTCCTATTTAAATCATTATCAACAATAGAGGAAGTAGTAGTAGTAATTGATTTTTTTTTTAATTTGTTTTATTTTTTTAAATAAGTAAAAACATGGAAACAACGGATGTTGAAACAAATCTAAAGATAGGGTCTGTACATATAGACTTATTAATGCTAATAATATGTAATCATGAAAAAAATGAAGGAAAATAGGTCTAATGATGGAGAAATAAGGGGAGAAATACTAAATTAAAATAACACATCTAAACATAATTTATAAAATGTAAAATTATGACCTATGGGGGAGGGTTATGAAAACTAAGGTTAGATGATCACAAGATTGAGTTAATCAGTTTATGAGAAGTGATGTAAATTCAAGGAAAAGATGTAAAAAGTCAATAGATACACTAGGCTATGAATAGAACCAAGGCAATAAGAAGAAGTCAAGAAAAAATATATTAAAATAATAACCTAGAGGGATAAATAACAAGGTAACCCTTACATTTGAGGTGTTTAAAGAGTGTATGGGTTTAAAAAATGTGTTTTAACTATTCGGTGACAATATGAAAAAATTCAAAAGTAAGTATTTAAAACCAAGGTGTAAAGGAGAATATAAAATGATATAGTAAACTACAATAATAATCTCTAATGTTATGAAATAAATGAGAAATAGTAAAACTAGATGATTGATCAAGAAACATAAATGAAAATAGACAAAAAATTATAGAATCAAACGCAACTAGGAAATAGTATAAAATTATAGAACTAGAAGAGGTTTTGGAAGTGATTGTTCTATGATACTCCAAATTTAATGATGTTATATGTTTTATCAAAAATTAGTAAATAGAAGATGCTAGATCCTAAAATTAGATAAAATGATTTGAGCTAAACATGGATGTAAAATATATGCATAAATTAAGCATTCACTATTTTTAATTTACTATATCTAGAAATATGCTACAAAAGGAAAACGAAAGAAGGAAATAACTTAGTTAGAAAACTAAAATGCAAGACAATGATTGAGACTAGAAAATTATGTGACTATGTGATGACATTGTGAATTAAGAATAGGTTGTCATTTAGATCTGGGACTATGTCATTGAAATTAGACAGAGGCAACTTATTCTATAATCCTTAGAGTTAATCTACATATAGTAAGGGCTTGATCTCTATGAGTGATGTGGTAGGTTCATATTCAACAATGTTTCATGTTTGACTATGTGGGAGCTCTTGATCCATTGTAAAAAACACTATATATCTTCTTCTTTATCAAAACCCTAGCTCAGTGACATGAGAAATTGATTTCAATAATGGGGTAAAAAGGGTTATTAGTTGAATTTGTGTTTGACATCAACACCTCATATGTTGCATGTTGTATACATACTAATACTCTAAAGGGGGATCAAACTCCATGTAGTTCTCCCATGCTATGGTGGTTTGTGTGAAATATTAGTGAAATGTTAAATGCTTATGCAATCCTATTGTATTTACATGTTTCTAAAATAACTTGTGACCTTTGAAGTGTGTTCATATTTAGTGAAAGGCTACAAGGGTTGTATGGACTATGTATTGGGAAAAATAGATGATTTTTTCTCAATGTGTAGTTAGATGTTCTAATACTTTTCCATGTGTAAGAATCTTGTGTGAAAAATGGTTTGAAATGAGGCTTTATAGTGATGTTTCTGGAATTAATTTCTATGGAGCTTGAAAAACATGTGAGATGACCTATTACATGACTTTGAATTAGAGAAACTAATTGTTATTTTTAGAGAAGACACAATTGGTAGAATTGGACACTACTAGGGAATGGGATAATCCTAAAGGACCAGTAATGTCTAAAGAGTAGATAAATATAAATTAAAAATGTGGATTATTTTGAAAGTGAGTTTAGGTTGTTTAAGTTTTTGGATAGGCATATTTTTAGATCATTAATTCCTTTTAGAAATGGGTCATCTACATAAAAAGGTAAAGGAAAGATAGTCAAGGACTGTGGAAATGGGCATAAGATGAGTGTATATAAGGGGTGCTCATAAGTGTATTGTTTCAACTTAAATATTAATTTGTGTGTCTAAATTTTGCCCCATTTTAATCTAATAATACATCAAATTTAAATTACAATAGTAAATGGAGTAAATATATGAGTAAATTTACACATGAATAATAGACTTGAATGTAGGCCACATCTCTAAACTATGTTTCATGCAAGCTTACAATGAAACATATATAGATAAGTCCTTAATTAAGATTAAAATCTAAAAATATAAGACAAAAAACTTATACACCTAATAATAAGGAATAGATACATTTGATTAAATACGCGAACCATTATATTTTTTGGTGCATAACTAGTCACTGTAGAGGGTGGGACCCTTGGAGATTTTTTCTTCATTGAAACACTTGGATTGGACTATGCATGCCCCAATCCTCATTTTTAGGAGAGTGTGCTTAAGAACTCAAGTTGTTCTTATCTCCATCAATGCATACCCACATTACTAAAATATATTAGAATCCTTGTATGAATTTTAAATGGATCATTATAGGGTGAAACTAGTGCAAAAATATGAATCAACAATTTTATAAGGAATAGGATTCATTTTTGGTGCTAAATTAGCATTAAATTTGTCCAAAACACAAAAATATGAATATGGTGTATATAACATGGAGAATGACAAGTATTGTCATTATAGTTATGTAACTATTGGAAAACATAACAAAGAGGTGATCATGTGCCACTCACATGCCCCCAATTTGGTGTGTGTGTGTATTTATTCTAAAAACTAAGTCATATCAAGTAAACTTTCTAAGCCAACCTATGTAAATTATCTTGGAACACATGTCACGCATGATGCTAATAACTTGAAATGAAATCATATAATTTAATTTTATAAGAGGAAATTTAATTTAAAAAGTAGGTGATCGAGACTTGAAACAAACATGTTTATTTTTTAGAAAAAAATGATAATGCCTTATTTTGGACATGGCCAGCTTGCGTCCTTGTCAAAATGGAGTGTTATTATCTAAAATTGATTTTATGGGTTGTTTATGGGTATATAATTTGATCAACTGAGTAAAATGTGTCTTTTGCTGTATGCGCAATGTACTATTTCAGCTTAATATTTATTATAAGACACTATGTATGCCACCTCTTTTGAGGTGAGTTTTGAAGCCTGCAAAATAACTTAGCTCAAAATAAATTCTAAAGTGAGATATTTTATGAAAACATGTAAATATTAGTAGTAATAATAACGTGGAGATACATGACATTATCATATATAAACTAAGCAAAATAGTGATGTAAGATGGATGTAGAAATAAGCATACCTAGTGACATGGGTATATACATGGATTTAGGGGAAAATTATATGGACATAACCTATAATGTGTACACATTATGTGAATAATGTGTACATGTTATTCACATTATGGCTCAGTAAATGTTGAGCCCTAACACATACACATTATGTGATAAACAGTGCATGTTATGGGGTAATGCATACACATTTTGGTAATGCATATGCATTATGTTAAAGCATACATGTTATAATAATGTGTACATATTATTATAATAGGTACACATTACCTATGTATTTTTTTTTAAACCTAGGGCCGAATGCTATCATTTGGCATTTTTACAACTCCTAAGTAACATTCTTCGATCATGTTTCTCCTCTAGAGACCTCAAAACTCACCATAAGTCCATTATAAATATCGACACATCCCAAAATTCACAATACCACCATGTATACGAGGTAAGTGATAAAAAAATACACCTATTAACCTTGTATTTTACCATTTTTTTAATTCTATACATTATTTAATCTATAAATTATTTGTTTAAAATAGACCAATCCACTGCAAGAGACCATAACCATCCTCCTAAACCTCCAATTGACCATGATAATCTTGTGGCTAACCTTCCACTTGACCCTCCTAGTTTTGTGGCTAACCCTCCATCTAACTTTTTTAACCCTCATATTCCTTCACCTAACCCTCATACAATTCTATAAGATCCCCTAGGCAGTCAGGGGGATATAACTTCACACATATGAAAAAAAAAATTGAACAAGAAATCAAGAGAATGAGGGATCCCACATCCACCAACACTCACCTCAGCGATCTAGTCAATAACCTAGAGTCAATATTGGGTCAAGTTGACTTGATAATGAGTCAAATTTATATATGGGTATTATATCAGGATAGTTGTAGGGCTTATTATGATAAATAATTGTAAACATGTGAGATCAAAAACAAACAAATGTCCATTTAAGCATTATTCATTGACACAACCATCAATGCACAATTTCTAGTAACTGCTAAATGTTTCCCAATCAATAGGTTCCAATACAATTTAATCAAAGCCAATTTCTAGGACCAATAGTGGATGGTGTTTGATTATCCATAGTGTAACAACCATGAGGTCCCATTGTATTTTTTTTAGTAAACTCTATTTTGAGTATATCCTTAATTAAATTATAAATTATTTAGATTATGGTGAGTTTCAGGGTCGATGGAAAGGATCTACATAGAATCGATTAGGTGCATGTCATGTGCCTAATCAACCTGCAAGGATACCTACCCAAAATCCACTTCATCCTGAGATCTCTTTTTTAGTGAAGGACATCATAGAGATTGACACTCTATATGGGATTAATATGTTTACTGATACATTCATTCAACATACGAGTAGGCTTTCAAAGGCTGATGTTAGAAATATGCCACCTAGTGTGCATATTCAACCCCATCCTTGTAGATCTTGTGGAGATACATGTACTAGACATCTAATGATGTCAAAACTGGTGGTTTATAGGGGTTGAATGATATAGTCTTAAGTGAAAAAAAATTAGTACACATATTTAGTGTGTAGTCATAGACTAGTACATGGATGCAGGTATATTTTATATAAATATCATGTTAAATTTAAGCTATATTTGTAAATTTAAAATATAATAATTAATTTAAATAGAAAATAAATAATATATATTTAATTTTCTATGTTCCAAGAGGAGATGGTGCCTTCATTGTCAGAGTCCAAGTTTGCAAGATTTGATCTTACATAGCCATTGTTTACATATATAGAGCTAGCTACTAGCCAATCCACTACTGTATTTGCCTATGTTAGCATGACACCTTTTACCTATAAAGTGGTAAAATTTTGAGATAATCTTACACTCTTGGTTTAGTAAAAGAGAAAAAATTGCCATATATCTTTGATACTTTATAGAAAACTAAGTGAGATCTTGTTTGTTCAATTGATGTCTCGAGTAGACACTCCTCCATCACTGCAAGTGCAGATAGCTACTGGTCCATCCACTACTACATCTGCCTATGTTAACAAAACACCTTTTACTTATATAGAGGTAAAATTTTGAGTTAATCTTACACTTCTGATTTAATAAAGGAGAAAATTTTACCATATATTTTTGATACTTTATAGAAACTAAGTGAGACATTGTTTGTTCAATTGATGTATTGAGTAGACACACCTCCATCACTGCAAGTGGAGATAAACATAGGCATTTTTGTAGTAATGTTACCTACACAAGCCCTCACAGAGGTACATATTAACTTGTAATTTTGAATTGTAAAATAGATTTGTTTTAATAATTTTACTACATACTTGCCTCAAAAATATAACTTATGTGAATGTATTGTGTATGCAAGGTTGTCCCATGACATCTGATAGTCCCATTTAGATGATTAGTAGGGAAACTTCTCATATTTCTTCCTCCTTTTAGATGTCTATTCATGTAACTCAACCAGCCACTGACTCAATCGAGTGTCAAAATTAGATTGAGTGGAACCATGAGATTGCAGTAAGTGCATGTTTAAATATTTTTTTAATTCTATTTTAAAATTAATTTCTTAACTTAGTTGCATTTATTTTATATAAATTTTCTAGTAATACTTGTATTTGAACATGTTCAACTGTAAATGAGCTATAAGCATAGGAATCAAAGTTAGATCTTGGATAAATCCAAGGCATTTAAATGATCTCCATCTACTAGTAGGGCATCTCAGGGAGGGTCTTCTTCAGAGGAAGCAAAAAGAGGGAGGATATTTGATGATTAACTCATATCTTACATGATGTACTTTTTTGTATGCCTATATGATAATGTATGCATTTTTTGTATGCCTATATGGTAATATATGTATTATTGACATTGTACATGTGCCTATATGGCATTCAACTAACATTCTATTATGTTTTTATTTTGTAAGCCTTTATAGCTTTTATTATTATATTGTAAAACTAATTTATGAGAAATGATATTTTTTAGACTTTCATTATCAACAATGAAGTGTAATGTTTGATAATTGATTGACATTTAATAATTTTAGGTGTATAGAGCACCTACGATGCCCCCGAGTCTATCCAAAGTGTCCCTAAGAATATATGGCCCTTCTTTTAATATTTGCCAAGTCAAGATACATCCGTTCTCATGTTCCTTTTTTTCACTTTAACTCATTTGATGTCAATTTTGGCACACCAATATGGTCCTAATTGAAATAAATTGTTTATAATAATATAAGCATTATAGTACATTTAGTACAAAGAATCACTAAAAAACACATTGAGCATTTATAGATAATTATTAAAAACTCACAAACTTTCTAAAGAGATTAAAAATCAGAAATAAATTGATTGTTTTGCAAAGATAGTATTTCCCATGATATATTTTTAACACCAACATAATGTTTGTATATCTCTTAACATACTTACATTTATACAATTTAATGCTTAGATGGTGTTGTAGAGTCCTACTAACCCTTAACACACACCTCTAAAGCTCACTTTATTTTCTATAAGATTAAGATATTGTGATTATTCTGTAAAAACCACTTAAATACATATCAAATTCACCTTAAGGAAGCATCTAAAACTTGAAGGGAATAAAGAGAAGTTCTTAATTTGCATACCTTAGTCGTGCTTTGTGCATATTTGGTAAAGGAAGGCCCCATTTTCATAGTAGACTCTTCTCTATCCTTCACACCTTCAACATAATCTTAGAAATTTATAATTCATAATTCATTTTAGTACAAGATATATCATATTTTCAAAAGGACTAAACTTTATCTTCATGAGTGGATATAAGGGTTTCTAGTACCAATTGTCATAGACATCATTGAGTGTCATTTCAGAATTAATTTTTGGAAGGAATGAAAATGTCACCTCGATTCGATGGATGGTTAGGTTTCTAAAAAAAATCACATTTAATACAGGAGTCATACACCATTTGTATTCTTAATTCTTATTCTCTTAACATTAAGGCATGAAAACAACTCATGCGAGTATTAAGGTCCTTCCCCTCAAGGCAAGTACCCACATCTAGTTTTGGCAAATTTTCTTGATAGATCCATGGATGAAAACAATAATGCAAAATAAAACAATGGATGTGAACCCTTACATTTGGATGAGGATCCCCTTATTCAGGTTGATTGAAGTGATAGCTGCATCATCCACCACCTCCTCCGCCTTTTCCGGCTTCCATGTTCTCTGCTGCAGCTTAATTGTTTCCTTTATTGATTTGTGCTTTTATAAATGCTTTGTTGGTTTTCACACATATTTGATTTGATGTTTTGTTGAGTAGTCATTATTGACCCTCTGCTGGACTTGTTGCTTCCTAAAGAGTTTTTATCCTCAATTTAACTTTACTCACAAAATGTGACAAAAAATTTATACAATTTGTAATCAATTAGAATGATTAAATTTTTAGATCAGTTAATTAATTTAATATATGTTGATATTTAATTAATAACTAATAATTATTGTTAAAATAAACTTTCACCACAGCAACAGATTGCAGTTCTAAGTCTTAGATGACAAAAGAAATACATTTTGTTTTTATCATTTGCTGACACAATGCAAGACTGCAAATATGAGTTTTTCGGACAGATTATTCTAATCTTTGGTTTTTACAACGTCGTCAGAAATATGTATGTTTCTCCTTTTGATAACACAGCTTCTTTGAATCTTTCTTGTATAATATTAATCCATAGATTTACTTATATAGAATGTATAGTTGACAGAGCTTGATTATAGAATATGACAAAAACATTTTTTTGACATGACACAGATTTGATGGAATGTATTTGACCACCTGGCATGATTCATCCCTTTCAGCCAACCAAGATTCTATTCCCCGAGGTCGGTTTCTCATTAAAAAAATGCACTACATATGCTTTTCTGATCAATGCATTGCGGCCTTTTGTTAAATTTTATTTTCGTGCCAAAATTATTTTAGGCACGTCATTTTTCGTTGAAGGGGAAATCAACAGAAGTGAAATTTCTACATTTGAATACTAATCAAACAGGCCTGGAAATTGTTGATCGTATATTAAAAGGTTAGGTGAAATTAAGTGAAAGATAGTCTGTAAATATATACAGTTAGTAAAGTTTAAAAGTCTTAAATTTAACATGGACAATTTTTAGATAATCTGTATATTCACAATTAATTGTTTGCTGGTTTTTGTTGGATTTTGCTGTTTGGTTTTTTGTGTTGGTTGTTGGTTTGGACTGTCAATTCCATGTTAGGTTGAGGTTGTGTTCCATGCACCTTTGTAAAGGCGATGTATATGAGTTTTCATGTTTTTTTTAATCTTTTGTTCAAGGCTCCAAACCTTTCAAAATCTAGTTTTAAATTGTATCGTAAAAAATTATATTCGTAACTTATAAACATTTATGATTATCTTTTAAAAATATAAGACAAAAGTCTATAAACATTTAAAGAAAATGCTATTTTTGAAATTAAAAAATATGAAAGATTATTGATTGAAAAAATAAAGAGAAAGGTTTTTTAGAAAATTATTTACTTGGATATGTTGTGTTTAATTGATCGTATCTTTTTAATTTTATATAATGTGTTGGGATTTTTTTCTAATTGAAAAGTACACTTCTATTAATTTAAAAAAATATATAGTACAATGTTAATCATACCAAAAAAATGGATGAAAAAATCACACCGCAAAAACCAAACCGAGTTAAGGAAGTCTTGGGAGAACTAGAAGTTCAAAAAAGGCCACGACCCAACAAATAATTAAAATTAAACTAGATCAAGTACATATCAATCAAGAAAAGGGAATAAAATAGTACAAACAACAAGGAAACAACTAAGCAACAACTATAAACAAGGTGGTCAGTGGAAAAGACAAAAACAAAGGGGGCTGAAGCTTTCCTCCCCAGCTATCCTAAGCTAAGGGATCTTCCTCAACTAGGAGGGTGTCCCATCCATCAACCTGTTGGTTAGCTTTAGAATTATGCTAGTCTTGAGAATCATGGTGGGGAGGAGAGATGGCCAACACTAACCATGGGGACTTATCTTGCAAAGGGGGTCTCCAACCCCCGCCCCCTCCCCCCGCCCCCTCTCCACTTTCTCTCTCTATCAGATCCTCAGGGAGGAGATGGCCAGTGAGAGTGAGGAGAGGAGCTCCTCCAACTTTGAGACCTCTAGATGCACGAGTAGTGGTGCCTTCCCCCATGGTCACAACCCCCAGGAAGGGATTGATGAGGAGGGGGATAAATAGGGTCACAACTAACTGCATAAGGAGCATTTCCCCATTGGTCTAGGAGGAGCTATAGATAGTGAAGCTCAAGCTAGACCTTATCTATTTAAATTTATATCTAAAGGGTAACATTAACAATCAAAACAACTCTATTAGTTATATAAAAATATTTTTACATATCTTCATTATCAAAAAATGCTTGATTTCTAGATTTGTAAATATGAAACAAAATATCAATACAAAAACTTTGCCAAAATCTATTATATTTTCTAGGTAACATGGTAGCATCCCCTAGAACAATGATTTTCCAAGTGAACATTTCAGGCATAAAAGGTTTGAAAAGGGTATGAATCTATCTCTACGCTGATTGGACATGAAGGAAAAACCAAAAGAGATGCTTGATAGTTTCTAGGTGTTGACAGGTCGGACAAGTGGGATTTAAAACCCCTATGTACGTGAGCCTATTCTCCATAAGTAGACCTTGGTAGAGGATACATAAAAGGAAATGGGATTTTTTGCAAGCCACCTAGATATTATCAAATCTCTAGGCCCAAACCCAATGGAGAGTTTGGAGACACCACTAGTGATTGAGGTCATCAATATCAATATGCTGGGGGGTCAAAAAATTATAACCAAACTAAGGGGAGTATTGATGAAAAGGTTTGGATGTGGGCCAATACCAGTCTTTCCACCATGGATTGAGAGAGGAAACTCTAATTTTGTGTAATTATTCATTAGGTATGGAACTCTGTAATTTAGAAATGGATTATACATCTTGCTTATTGATATGGAACTTGGATTTTAGCATAAGACAAGAAAGCTAGTCCTTAGTGCTCTTAAAAAAAGATCACCAAGTGTGAGAATACCTCTCATAAACATCCTGAAGCTTTTAATCTAGGGGACCATATCAAAGGGGACATTATGGAATTTAAATTGGGGAAACCACTATAATGATTGGAAATTTAGAGAAAGACTACTTCTAAACCCATTCCTAACCCAAATGAGGTGGGCCTTCTAAATACTTTACATGGAAAAAGTGCCCCATACTTTAACTATCACCGGTGAGATAAGCACACTCTAGAAGCTAGTTCCTTGCTAGACATTTTTGCCAAGTAGACAACCTTGAGAGAAGTAGCACCTCATCAAAATATTCTAGGATTCATCCCATTCCAAGATTCTAATGATCCATTTAACCCCAAGAGTGAGTCTTTGGAACTTGATGTCTGTGAGTCCCAACCCACCAGCTTCTTTAGGCTGATAATAGATAGCCTAAGAGACTTCATGAAAACCCTAGTTTCCCTCATAATTAGGCTAGAGAAAGTCTCATAGAAATTTTCAATATTTTCATAAGAGGCATTGAGGTATCCCAAAAAGATGATTAATATATATGAGTAATAGTTCTCACCTTAGAACAAATCTAAAATTTCTTGGCCAATGTCAAAGGCTTAGTGATCTAGAAGGAGATTTTTTTTTTAACTCTTTGAACCACATAAGACCAAAAATTTGTGGGAGAGGCTATGAAATCAAATGGAATGCCTAAAAACATAAATTGGACCCCAAAAATGATCCATTACCACATATATACCTCCAAATAGGGAGTTTTAGGTGATAGGGATTGGCAATAGCACTAAGTCTTACACCATTGAATAAATGATCCAGAAACTAGACATAAAATATATAAACATTCCATGGCATGCTTGATAGATCCTTCATCCTCCTTTAGAGTGAGAAAGGAATCATCAAAAAACTACCCATTAATTAACTGGTGATCTGAAACAGGAAGAGATATCCCCTTGACTAGACCCTTGAAATCATAACTAGCCAGTAGATAGTTAAATCCTTTTATATCCAAAACATAAAGTGAGAGAGAAAGGGGAAAACCCTCTCTAATTAATCCATAGATCTCAAAGTATTAATATTAGGAGCCATTGATGCTAATATAGGCCCCATCATCCTGAAACAACATATTGATGGTGTGATCAAAATTGGGACCAAACCCTAAAGTCTGAATCATAGTTAAGATAAAAGGCCATTCAATCTGATAATAGGATTTTTCAAAATAAATATTGATGAACAACAGCTTATGGTTAGATATTTTATCCCACTCCATACCCTCATAGATGACAATAACATTATCTAGAATATATCTATGTTTAATGAAGCTAGTTTCATCACTTTGCACAATTAAGGGAAGCATGTGTTTGATTCTAAAAATTAATGCTTTATCTATAATTTTGTAAGAAACTTTGATCAAAGTGATGGGTCTCCAGTTGGTTATTACCTTAGGGTCCCCTACCTTGGGAATGAATTTGAATTTTACCTAATTGATGAGATTACCTAAATAGTTGGTTAGGATTGCTTCAAAATAAGCTTTATGAAACTTAGGCCCAACTGTATCCCAAAGGATTTGATAACATTCATAGGAAAAGTCATCAATACCTAAGGATTTTGGGAATCTACATAACAACATCCTTAAGGTCATTGAGGCTAAGAGGTCTATCACAAGAAACTCTTTGCACTTTTGAGAGATTACAAGGGATCATGTCAAGAAATTGAAAAAGGGAAACTTCATGAGTAGGAGATGAAGGTTACACCACAAAGACACCACGGTAGTGATGGACAAAGGGTTGGAGAATATTAGGGAGCTTGGTAAGCCTGTTTGAAGAACTTTTGATGGATTTAATTTTTTTTTCAACTTGTCTTGACCAAAGGAGAACAAAACATTCCTTGGTCACTTTGTCTCCTACCTTCAACCAATACATCCTTTGTCATAGTTGAGCTCCTCTAGCCTTACAAGCCTTTGAAGTCTAGAGTTTATGCCTCCATATGGTATCCCAAATTTTTAAATGGGGATTTAGAGGTGCAATTTCCAACTCATGTGAAAGACTAAGGTATTCAGGATTTGTAGCATTTTGAATGCACTATTTGAAGAGAGCTACTTTTTTGCCATAGATCTGGAAGAAGGAAATGGTATGGGATATAATATCAGACCACCACTCAATCTAAGTAGTGTCCCTTATGGGCCTGGGAGCTAGGTTCTAAATCCTTATTATATGTTCAATAATACATTCATGATTAAGGTGCGTAGTGTTGAGTTAAAATTAAGAGCCCTTGGATTTAAGCTAATGAGAGCTCCATTATATGTAGAAGAAAATTAAATGATGATCAGATAAGAAAGTGTCTAGAATCATAGACATAGACTAGCCATGAATAGGAGTGAAGAAAAAATATATTGGTTATCAAGTAGGGCATGGTCAAGACATTTGAGGACTCGATCTTCTCTTTGACATAAATTTGACCATGTGAACCACATAGAAGTTGAATCTTTCCTTCTATGATGGTTTGGATCAAATAACTCCATTTTATTCTACATGTAAAACCAAGCTTCTTGATCTCTTGCATACCATCTCATTAGAAGATGACTTTCTTTATCTTCCATAGATTAGATCATGTTGAAGTCACCACAAACAATCAAGTTCTCATATGGAAGGGAATCATCCAGTCATCTCTAGAGTAGTGTGTGCTCCATAACATCATTAGAGATGCACAAGTTGACAAGGCCAATGATATGATTACCAAAGTCAAAAAGGGTCTAGACCACCCAGTGGATGGGGTTATAACCCCCACAAATGATGTTTTGAGCCATGTGTGATGTCAATAGGGTGTAAAATCCCCCATGACTAGGATTGTGACATGTGGCTTGACAAAAGACCCTAGGCTAGATAGCATGAGCTGTAGATTGAAGAAAAAAGGTAGAAGTTTTTACTTCTTGCATGCATAAAACTTTCATTTGAGCAAAATGATGACAATTATTCCTAACCATATATTTACGAGTCTGATTAGTGAGTCCTCTAACATTCCAAGAATAAGCTATCATTGAGAACCATCCAAATTCATATCATTTCCCTCGATGAGGCCTAAAAGGGTTTCAAACCGATTGATTGTTGAGCTTGGAAGAGAAAAGTATCCAAAGTTGAATGGTAGCCTTTTGTTTGGAACATATTCCTCATCTAAGAAAGGAGAGGGACTGTGTGTGTTATGACCCTTCATCCTAACCATCTGTTTGTAGATTGTTTATTTAATAAAAGGCTATGGATGCATATGCTTTGTAAGTCATCTTTCAAGCTCATTATAATAGTAGAATGAAATAGTATAATAGTAGTTATTAATCCCAAATTCATGAGGAGTAGTAGTTAATATAGTTATAGATTACATTAAATAGGAGCTTAGTCTAGTATGAAGGTATCCATGAATTGAATTAAATTGAGCTTGCTCAAAGGAGGTTGCCCCCTCGAGGAGGCCAGCGATTCTATAATTCTGCTAATACAATTTAGTTATATTTTTTTCAATCAATATATTACTGATTTTTCATAGTTTATTTCTTGTATTTACAATTATATGCTAATTTATTTAGGAAGGATCCTCACATCTGGTATCAGAGCACTTTCCAAGGATTTTTTTTGCTACCCACCATATGTTCTCAACTTGCCATAATTAGACCATGGTGATCAGAAAATGGTAAAATATCCATTCCCAACCCTTCTATGTGACATTCCAAATCTGTAGTTTCATTTTCTAAATATGTCATCATCAAATATCATGATTTTCTACTCTACTGTATTGTGATTATGTTCTCTTTTAGATTTTATCTTCTATATCAGATCAGGGTAAAACCTATCCGTATAGCTGTTGGAAGTGGTTGGGTGAAATCCCTAAAATTTATTGTGAGGAGCACCTTAGGAACCCAAAAGTAGTTGGTCCATTGAGAGGACCTACCACTGAAATGGGCAATGACCCCTTCCCAATTGACTAGTTTCCACTTGTGAGGAAAACCAAGAGTTATCATTAAGAGGTAAATCCATGGCCAAAAATTTTCTGGAGAGAGGTACTCACTCATATGGCATTAGTTGCCAAAGAGATTTATAAAAAACTTTTAAGCAACTTTTCAAACTTGGGGTCCATTTCTACCAAACAGAGTAGAAAACTAGTGTGTGTTGTAGAAGCTTGGCAAGAGAATGTCTAGTTGAGACAATCAAAAGTTGATGGTCGAAGCTTATGTCACTTTCACTACCTGAAGAAATCGATTGGATAAATTACACTATATTTTATTATACTCTACAAGATTCCCTACAAAACATTAGGAATCTTCAATTGGATGAACTAGTATGCTAAGGCCTACTCAAATATTTTTTGTTCGACATGAAGTACAAGGCACAACAAATTTGCATAAAGCTTGAGGAAGGATACACTAAAGATGATGAATACATGAAGAAATACCCCCACAAGAATCTGCATTTAACTTCATGAGCATATTGAGCCCATATTTCTATAACATATCATCCTTGAAATCAAAAAACTATCAGCAGAGTAGAAATCAGACATCTCAGTAGAGCAACAAAAAACCATGTGTTGGAAAATTTCTTCTTTTTTTCAATATCTCCCCATCTGTAGCCCCGTTGCTTCTCAAAATATAACAAGACACCTAAAATTCAACAAAAAACCATGTGTTGGAAATTTTCATTTTTTTCAATATCTCCCCATCTGTAGCCCCGTTGCTCTCAAAATATAACAAGACACCTAAAATTCAATTCTCCATATTTTTTTCATCTCAGTAGAGCAACAAAAAACCAAATCAGACATCTCAATAGAGCAAAAAAAAACCATGTGTTGGAAAATTTCATTTTTTTTCAATATCTCCTCATCTGTAACCCCGTTGCTTCTCAAAATATAACAAAACACCTAAAATTCAATTCTCCACATTTTTTTCCTTTAGGTCCCATATTATTATTCTACCTTGAATTCCTGTAAATCTCATTTTCCCCCTTTTTCACGGTTTATTATAACTTTTTCAATTTTTGTCCATTTGCCTCAAAAATTTTACACAATGTTCATCTCCCTTTTCTTTTTCTTCATCCCTATTTGCTAATTTTTTTTTTTTTCATTTTCCATTCCAAAATTTCCCTTGTCTTTGTCAATCATACTCCTACTATGTAAAAAATTAGTAAAAGTGGCTTTACCTCTCCTGATTTCATCCAAATAACAAAATTGCCTTACTAAATGTGTCTTAACATTTATTTTCCCACCCATTGAAAAAAAATAAAAAATCACAGGTTATGGTAGTCACACATATAGGTACCAAAATCATGGAGGAAAAACTCGCAACTTTCATAGCCCGGGTCACTGACTTAACTAATACGGTTTGTGGAGTGAATGACACCCATGCCCTTTTTCTCAACAAATTACAAAAGGAGTCTTCTTTTGAGAATAATTTTTCATTCAGGAAGAATCCTCACAATGTGAGAGATACATAATAGCCATGTAGTTGAGAGTTATAAGCTCCCGATCTAAATCTGAATCATTCACTCGTGAAGGGGGTTGTGACAAGGGAACTATAAGAGTAAGAGATGGGGAAGATAGAAACTGGGTAGCCTCTTGTGGGAGTGATTGCATGTGGGTATTGATAAATGGGAGGTGAGGGTTTAAATTATTAAGACATGAGGGCTTTAATGATAGGTGTAAAGGATCTTGGCCCTCTTGTGGGTTGGTAGATAGGTAATTGAGGTCTAACATTGCCATAAGCAACATTTTTTTCCTATTGGAAACCATTGTCCACCCATCAAAGGGTTTGGGTTTTGCCTCAAATCCACTTTTATCTTGAGGGACTAATGTAGTGGGGACTGTTAAAGAACATTCTCTAATCATGTGGTCCAAATCCTTGCACCAAAAATTAGTGTTTGAGAGGTTAATATAGAGCACACATTGAGAGAAAAAATATTGCCCATATGAATATCGATGGACTCTTTGAGATATTTGACTAGGTATATTTCTACATAGGCCCTTATCTAAAGTTGAGCTTCATAGAACTTTGGTTTTTCATGGCAGAAAAATTAGCCTAGAGGCTTGATTATTTATCCCACAAAATTCCACATAGGAACAGGCAACGTTGGAAATTCAATCCATGCTGGTATTTTATGCCTTGGCTTGCTCTAAGACTTGAAAATATTGGGTCCAATAGGATGAAACAAGTAGGGCGTCGTGCAAAAACCATGGTCCATGGATAACAATAGCTTTGTAATGTTTAGGGTTTGTGAAATGAAACATAAAGAATCCCTTGGTGAGGTTTTGGATTCCTTCCAGTTTCACCCCATGGCCTTGCCAATGGTTGTGAACCCATTGTTTTAAAATGTTCTACAAAAGAACATGACCCACAAAGTAAGCAACTAGGATAAAATTTCTAAAATAATGATAGGCTTTATCAAACTCTGGCAAATCTAGAACACTATATGGTAGAGGAGAATCAGAGTCAAAATTAATACCTCGTGGCAGACCTTTGGGATAAACTTTCGAGGTTGTTTTGATACTAGGGATTCTTTAGTTCCCATTAGTAATACCTTCATTAAACAATACAAAAGAGGTGGAGACAAGCATTTAGTATAGGCAAGGTGACAAAGAGTTTAATGAATAGATGCCAGGCTTGATTCAATGCAGTAAATGTGTTATTATAATAGGAAAAAATCCTTTCTAAATTGGACAAATCAACGGTATGAAAGTAGGGAAAACCCCTAAAATCCCACGAACATTAATGCTTTGTAGAGTTCTCAAACCACTTCAAATGTTACTCTTTAACAAGCACTTTTTTCCTTTAAAAAATATCACCTTCAGAATTTTGAAATTACAGTCTTGAATAATAGTGACAAAAATATTTTTTTTAAAATAACATGACATATTTAAATCTTTAATGTTGAATTCATCTTCAACCAAAATTTCAAATACATTACCCATAAAAAAAAGTGTTAAGAACCTTCAAAACCCTTAATTGATTATAATAAAAAATTCTAACATTTTACAAAATATTGGGACCTTTCAAAATCGTCAACTTATTATAATAAAATAATAATAAAACCATAAATTAAGAAAAAGAACTAAACATCATAATTGATATTTAAAAACAATACCACCTCTTAATTAATTAGGATAATTTAATTAACAATAATTTGTCAAGCTGAAATTTAATAACTTTTATAAAAATGATTTTTTAAGATCCAGCAATACTTAAGATATAAAATACAAATAACATTTTGGCTGGACGGATTTGTAATTCCAGGCATGATAACCACATCATCTACAGGCATAACCACATCTTTCACATGGCAGAATATTACTTAATTTTATGCGGACTAATCCATTGAATCAAAATATGAGTTCTCAGTACGTTTTGAAAAGATAATACATTCAAAGTCAGTCTCACACTATTTTTATGGATAATGTCTTTGGGATTGCACATCTAACAAAGTGTGATGTCAAGGTGGTCATTCTTGAGGGGTGCATTTTGTCTGCACCAATTTGATTCCATCACTTAATGAAGTTGACTTTTAAGAATAAATTCCCAAAGCATACAAATGACTAATTGTTTTTCATCAATGTGTGTTAGATCCATATGATATATTGTGCGTATATATTTGTCCTCACAGCCAAAACACCATTTTACCCTCCCTATATATATACACACTGTGGTTGGATATAAAATAGAAAATGAAATTACACTGATGTAGCTGAAGTATTTTTGAAACAGAAATTACTCTCACGTAGCTGAATTATTTTTCCCGGGGGCTTAACTGGACTGTCTTTATCTAAACCAAATATATCAGATTTCTACTTTTAGATATCTACTGAATAATAAGCAAATAAATTCAAAGCATTCATGACATAAGGCTTATTTTACTATTTCATACTGCGTCCCATGTTTGGCATGTCTAAGTGGTCCATTTAATAACATATTATATTGTATGTGGTAGACTTTTATTTTGGAGCTATCATTCAAACAAAAGCTGATCTGAGTTCATAGAACTATGTAACTTGTAAAAGCAAATCATAATAATAATTTATTTATTTTTTAAATCAGTTACTTTAGTTTAAGTGGGTTTATCAAGTTGAGTTGTTTTTTTAAATTGGTAAAACAGTAATAATAAAGAAGTGTTATAGGAAATAAATTAAGATGGACTTAATGATTTAATTATTAATTGAGGATGTAAACATAATATTATTAAAGTGTATTTGTGTAAAGTATATTGATGTGTATATTCAAGGGTAAAAGTATAATTAGATTAAATAGAAAATGATATAGTGAATGCAAAGTGATGAAATACTATCACATGTATTATGCAGTTGGATGATAAAAATAGGTTTTATTTATAAATTTAATGCACAATATAGTCAATGTCAAAGCATGAATTTGGTGGTCACATAAATATCTATCCAAAGTAAATAATTTATTAATTATCTACTTCAAATTCTATATCAATAACATACCCTTGAGAACTAACAAACCCTATCCCAAATCAAAAATAAAATCAATAAATCAATAAAACTGTAATATTTTATTTATTTTAAAAATTAAATCTTATTTTATGACCTTATGACCCATTTAACATGCCATGTATTAGTTCCCCTTATCATTTGTCACACATGATCTAATTAATTATATACTTAAAAGTTATGATCACGAATAGTTTTATTTTTTAATGCATTTCATAAAAGAAGATACCTGAAAAAATTAAGAGAAGTCAATAACTTAACAGATCTACAAACATCAATATGGCCACTTTGGAAATACATATAACCCTATGAATGTAAGATTGTCTGATAGCTGCCACAGGCCTTATTTTGATGCCACATGTATTTTCAAATACTATGCTTATCTCAACCTTGCAAATATCATTGTGATTTGTCTATCTCTTGTGCTTAGGTAAAGGATTGGACATGAACGGAGTTTGAGGAAAATACAATAACTCATAGTGGATTCACAAAGTTGATTGTGGACACTTTGAAAATAAAAAAGAACTTTGTGAATACTTGATTAAGTAACATTAAGATGATCAAAACGTTTCTTTTTATAATATTTTTTTTATTAAAATAATTAATTAAAATTTAATATTTTTTAAAAAGTAAAAGTGTCAAATTATCTTATTTTGTAAATGAATATGTAAATATAAAATGTATATGAATTAGAATTAAAGAACTAATGAATCTACAGACTTCAAATTTAAGATTTTCAAGACTATGAACTCTTAATTATCATGTGATTGGGAGGAAATCAATGATTACCATATGTTTCATTTGGAGTTGTTAATGTAAATTCAAAAGTTGAAGGAGACTTACAATAAAAGAAAGCATGTTTCATAAGAAGTTTCTACATGGATGAAGGATATGTGATAAGTGATAAAGGGTGTAGCCAAAAGGAAAAAAAAATCAAATGAAATAATTTATCGTGTCCGTGGACATCAAATAGAAGCATTTTAAACTCAAAGTTATTTTTTGATTCGGCCATGTATCTCATTTTGATTGGACATTGTAAAGGTTAAATGATTCTTTGGGGGTTTTGGTGGACATAAATATAAATTAATAATCTAATCTATTTACAAGGAGGAAAGTGAATATCATTGGGAATAGTGTACTCTATGTATTCCATGGCCCTTGCACTATGTGATTATGACAAATGGTTGACTAAGATTATTCACTGTAGATTTATGCTATGAGATAACCAAAGATTGAAATTTCAAAGAGCATTTTTTATATTATTAATAACCTAATAAAAAATTTAATAGTTTTCATTAATTTACATTCTAGTGATATTATATGGTGACTATGTGAATATAATTTATATATGTTTAAAATAATAATAATAATAATTAAGTGTGGAAAATATTTTGAATAAAATTATATTTAAAAAAAATAAAAAATGTTTTATATCCAACATGTAATGGGGACTCATTTACATGTTTTTTTATATGTTTTAAATGTTTTAAAATTAATAGAAATTATTTTGTAACTTTCCTCAAATTTACATAAATTGTAAAGATTTATGATCTATATCAATGATGTTTTCCACTCCCATAGTATATTCATTTCATTATCTATATGGCATAGATAATGGCATAGACTTATATTTTATATATTTACATATAATACCTATGAATGTTTCATTATCATACAAAACTATATGCATATTATAAAGCATCACTTTTAACTTTATAGGGTTGTTAAATTTCTATTAAGGAAAGAATGGTGATGAGAAGATTAATATTTTTAACTCGTCAAAATATTATTGTTTTTATGCTAGGCCACACAAACTTGGTCTTATCCCACCTTTTCATTATCTAATTCAATATCCATTTAACATTTAGAATACAAGCACAAAGTGAAGGTAGAAATTGGGAAACCATAGGAATATTTTGATCCTTGAGTACTGTTGGGCATAGCCAATGTTTGATAATATATATCTTCTCTAGATCATGAGTTAACCATCTTTTATTATGATGTAATCTAAATATTATTTATCAAGTTATGTTATATTGTATTGATATCCTCAAACTTAATCACAAAATCTATCTATAGTGGATGATTTAAAAAGGTTACTAAGATTATAAGATTCTCAAATTTATTGAAATCCATGATGGCTCCAATTCATAAAAAATATAATGTGAAGTGTGGGCTAGGTTTGGCATGTCTTAACCTCTAAGCACTTCTTCATATCCAATGAGGATTGGGGAATATTTAGCTCAACCCATGTTTTTTACATTGACATTTTTATGGGGCATAACATCCCATTCTCCATTGTATCCAAAAGGAAACTTCAATTGCATACATATAGGTGTACTAATTACTTATCATTTTAGTTTCAAATATGTTTGATGTTTTACTTCAGATTTTATATCAAAATTTGATGTTAATTTATACATGTTTCTTTAGGTTTAGTGTGGATCAAGATAAAAAATCATCCCACTTGAATAATTTTTTATCCTATTCAAATTGTCTCTTGATCTCATATCACTATTTCTTACTTTCTAGACATTTTGAGATAAAGTTAGATGGACTCAACCATTGGATCCATTTATCTTCATTGATTTCATATTTTAACCCTTTAAAATATATTTATCTATATACAAATCCTCCCTATGGGTTAACCCATGCAATTTTCATATTTCTTTTGAAGGGGAACTACCTGAAGCGTCACATATTGTTTTTCCCAATGACATATTTTTAAGGTACTTGCCTATAATAAGTATTATATTACATAATTAATAATCAAAGTACTGATTTATTATTGTGTAATTAGGGATGTTGGTTATCTTGATTTATATGTTGTGCATTAGTTTATTGTTATCATTAATATACTTATGTAATACAATTAAAGTAATTAATTTTCAATCAGATAAATGGATATCATGCTATTAAGAGGAATAATTGTCATTGTACGTTGTCATGATTTAATAGTTTTATATCATGACTTAGATAGCTTCCTTCTTATTCATCTATTTGTAAAATATGTGCAACCCCCTTGGAGAAAAAAGAGTGTCATCAAAGACAAGAAATTAGATGAAGATTATGGGAAGAAGATAGAGAATCTTGAGAATTGGTTTGAGATCATTTTAACTAAAATTTAGAACATAAACATGTCACTGCACCTGTTTTAGGATAAGTAATGACCATTTGTGTTTAGATGAATTATTTTATTATTTAGTTTTGATTTCATCTTTTTCTTGGATAATTATAGATGATGTATTAACTCTAGGGATTACTAGCAATCATAATAATTGAATAGAATAATATGTAT
This sequence comes from Torreya grandis, assembly GCA_037957365.1. NCBI lineage: Eukaryota > Viridiplantae > Streptophyta > Pinopsida > Cupressales > Taxaceae > Torreya > Torreya grandis. Next base: position 171,293 of record JARHVA010003543.1, read on the forward strand.
GCATGTTATCCATATGCATGCCTTAGATGCTCATTTCTTTCAATTGTCAACAAAATTTTTGTTGTCTTTGTAACTTGTATATAGAAGGCCTATTTTTAATAGGTCATTGGGTAAGATACCCAATCTACCTATACAAACCATCAGGGCATAATCAAGATTGATTAGGTTCTCACATTTTGATACTATAACTTATGTCACATAATAAGCTTTTCAATTAATTATTGAGTTACATTTTGAGCATGAAAGGTTCCCCCTTGATTTATATGATAACATATGAAGGTTAATTTTTGGTATCCTATATGGGTTCACATGAGAGGACTAACATGAGATTGGCAAAACAATTTTACCAACATTAAAACTCATATGGATATAGGCCTTACTAATATGCTTACCAAGATAAATAATAAGAAAAAAGGCATTAGAAGTAGGCCGAGATGGTACATTTTTTTTAGGAGGAACAAAATATTTAGTATTCTACATATGAATATATGGCAATATTTGTGTAGGAGCTACATTAGGTTCATGCATATAAGGATTAGTAGGAGCACTAGCAATAATAACATCACCACTTAATTAAAAAGTATACCAACGAATATGAGTAATAGGAACATTAAAATGATATATGATAATATTATCAATTATATATCCCTTAGGCACTATAATTCTATATTTTTAATTTGATAATGACATAAATCATAACATCTATCTCTTGAGGATTTTTCAAAAGACAAGATTCATAATAATTTGTGAAAATTTCATAGAATTTAATATCATTTTTAATCGATGAATATTGTAAAGAATGTTGGAATTATTACTACAATCATTTTAACCTAACACATCATTAAAACAACCATATTTAAAAATAATAATTTTATGAACAACATAATGATATTTAATCTTCCTATTTAAACCATTATCAACAGTAGAGGAAGTAGTAGTAGTAGTAATTGGATTTTATTATTATTTTTATAAGAACTAAAAAAATTGGAAACAAAGGAAGTTGAAACAAATCTAACTTGTAGGACTACTCAATCTAGTGCTCAACCTACTAGGTTTTGTAAATATATCCTTCTTATTGCTAATAATATGTAATCATGAAAAACATGAAGGAACAATAGGTCTAATGAAGGATAAATAAAGGGAGAAACACTATATTACAATAAGACATCTAAAAATAATTTATAAAATGTAAAATTAGAACATATGCGATAGGGTTTTGAAAACCAAGGTTAAATGATCACAATATTGAGTTAATTAGTTTATGACAAGTGATGTAAATTGAAGGAAAAGATGTAAAAGGTCAATAAATATTCTATGTTAGGATTAGAACCAAGAAAATAAGAAGAAATCAAGAAAAAAATAATAACTTAGAGGGATTAATAAAATGATAACTCTTATGTTTGAGGTGTTGAAAGAGTGGATGGGTTTAACAAATGTGTTTTAACTATTCAATGACACTATGGAAAAACTCCAAAGTAAAATTTAAAACTAAGGTGTAAATGAGAATATAAAATGATATAGTATACTATATTAATAATAATCCCAAATGTTATGGAATAGATGAGAAAGAGTAAAACTAGATGATTGATCAAAAATGGAAAAGAAAATAGACAAAAAAATTATAGAATCAAACACAATTAAGAAATAGTTTAAAATTTTAGAACTGCAAGAGCTTTTTGGAAGTGATTGTTATGAGATCTTGTAAATTCAATTATGTTCCATATTTTAGAAAAAAAATTGGGAAATAAAATATGCTATATCCTAAAATTATATAAAATGAACTGAGCTAAATTTGGATGTAAAATATATGCATAAATTAAGCATTCACTAATTTTTAATTTATGATATCTAGAAATATGATAAAAATGGAAAATATAAGAGGGAAATAACTTAGTTTTAAAAATGAAATACAAACCATGACTAAGACTAAAAAACTAATTGTGTGACTATGTGATGACTTTGTGAATCAAGAATAGGGTTTTGTTTGGATCTAGAACAAGGTCATTACAATTGGACAGGGGAAACTTATGCTAGTATCCTTAGGGTACCTCGAAACATGGTAAGGGCTTGATCACTATGAAAGATGTGACAAGTTCACTTTCACTTATGTGACATGTTTAAATTTATGGAAGCTCTTGGTCCATTGTAAAAACCACTGTATACCATCTTCTTCACCAAAACACTAGCTCAATGATGCAAGAAGATGAATATAATAATGGGGTAAAATGGGTTAGAAGCTGAATTTGTACTTGACGTCAACATCCCCTATGTTGAGTATTGTCTACATATTAATACTCCAAAGTGGAATCAAAATCTATGTAGTTCTCCCATGCTATGGTGGTGTGTGTGAAATATTGGTGAAATGCTAAATATTGGTGCAATCTTAGTGTATTTATTTGCTTAAACAATGACTTGTGACCTTTGAGGTGTATTTAGATTTAAATCCGGGATATTAGGGTTATATGGAATATGTATTATAAAAAATAGATGATTTTATCTCAACGTGTAGTTAGATGTTCTAATACTTTTTCATGTGTGAGAATATTATGTGAAAAATAGTTTGAAATGTAGATTTATAGTGATATTTTTGGAATTATCTTGGATGGATGTTGCTAAAAATGTGGGACAACCCATTACATTAATTTTAATTAGAGCAACTAGTTGTTATTTTTTGGGTGGACATAATTGGCATAATTGGATAGTACTGAGGAGTGGATAATTCTAAAGGAGTAGTATTGTCTAAAAAGTAGATAATTCCAAATTAAATATATGGATTATTATGAAAGTGAGTTTAGATTGTTTAAGATGTTTAATAGGGATATTTTGAGATCATTTATTCCTTTTAGTAATGGGTCATCTACATAAGAGGTAAAGGAAGGGTAGTCAAGGACTGTGGAAATGGGCATGAGCCAAGTGTGTATAAGGAGTGGTCACAAGTGCATTGTTTAAACATAAATATTAATTTACATGTCTACATTTTACCCCCTTTTATTCTAGTAATGCATCAAAGTGAAAGTACTAGAGTAAAAATAAGAAAGATATACCTAAATTTACCCATGAATAATAGACTTGAATGTAGGCCACATATCTAAACTATGTTTTATACAAACATGCAATGAAAAATGTATAGATAAGTCCTTACTTAAGATTAAAATCTGAAACTAAAAGATAATAAACTTATATATCTAATAACAAGGAATGAATATGTTTGATTAGATACATGAACCATTGTGTTTTTTGGCACATAACTAGGGATTATAGAGGGTGTTATCCTTGGATATTTCTTATTCATTGAAACACTTTTTTTTGGATTTTACATGTCTCAATCCTTATTGATAGGAGAGTGTGATTAAGAACTCAAGTTGTGTTTATCTCCATCATTGCATAACCAAATTAGTAAAATATCTTGGAATCCTTATATGAATTTTAAATGGATCATTCTAGAGTAAAACTAGTGAAAAAATGTAAATCAAAATTTTTATAAAGAATAAGATTCATTGTTGGTGCTAAATTAGTGCAAAAATGGTCTAGAATACTATAATATTAATCTTGGTATATAACATGTAAAATGACAAGTATTATCATTCCATCTATGGAACTAGTGGAAAACATAGAAAAGAGGTGTTCAAGCACTGCTCACATGCTACCGATGTGATATTTGGTTGTATGTGGATTCTATAATTTGATTCATAGAAAGTAAATTGTTTGACCCAACCTATGTAAATCATCTTGGAACACATGTCATGCATGACATCCTCAACACGAAAAAAACATGTATATTTTTATAGAATTTTTGACTAGGTACCTATTAAAATATGTTATGTACTAACTATGATTCTTGTCATTTTTAAAAATTATTATTTTATGCCTATTGGGATAATAATTATCTATTTTGGATACAACCACCCTATGCCCTTGTCAAAATTGAGTGTTAATATTTGAAACTAATTTTATGGGTGGTTTATGGGTATGTAATTTGAACAAATAGATAAAATGTGTCTTTTGTTTTATGTGTAGTGTACTATTCAAGCATGGTATTTATTACAAGAAACTATGTATGCCCCCTATTTTGAGGTGAGTTGTGAATCCTGTAGAATGACTTAACTCAAAATAAAAATTTATGTGGGAGATTTTATAAAAATATTTAAATATGAGTAGTAATGATAACATGGAGTTGCATGGCATCATCATATATAAATTGACCAAAATAGTAATGCAATATGCATGTAGAAATAACCATACATAGTGACAATGTCAAGATATATGTTAGCAATTAGGAATGAAGATAAGTGATCATATGCATCAAAGATAATTGAAACTAAAGTATAAAATCTTGGGGAGGATGCATGTTATGAATAATGACATTTAAAATCTAGGAAGATGCATGATATCCATCATGTCATAAAAAATAGGAAAATTGAGAAAAGAAGTGTCATGGCCATGATGCACACATACAAAGAGTAAACACAAATCATACAAAACACACAATAGAAGGCCAAGGCTGCACATATAAGGGACATGTTTAAATGTCACTCAAAAACAAATAAACATACAAATGAATGCATATATCCAAAATCAATTACATGATCAAATGTCCACAATCCCACTGTGCATACACAAATACATGAAGCATAGAATCAAATACACAAAAAATGCATGAGTAAATACAATTGATAAACATAAGTAATTATTAGCATCAGTTTATCTAGTAACACATGTATACACTAAGATATAAAAATCAAAGTAAATGATAGATAATGATATATTTGGCTCAATGTATTGAATTAAAGAATGAACAATAGCAGTAGCTAAGAAAGGAAATAATTTGCATAAAAGAATTCCCCCAGTGAGCTTGTTGTGATATAGATAATATGTAAAGGGTAGGTGACTGGTTTAAGTATTTAAAAGTAGATATTATCTTTACTAGGATAAGCCCAATAAAAGCAAACAATAGTGAATTTCATTATTTTATGGGTAGAACATTTTTATCTATATGCCATTTGTGAGTTTGAGATATAATCTTTATCTACAACTATATTTATAAATGGTGACCTGTATGTTTTAAATTAATTCATGTATAGTTGTGAAACATTTTTGATATGAAATTAAAGTCTCATTAAATTTTCTAACCAAGAAGAAAACAATATTAGAAACTATATCCTCTTTGCATGGGTTAACTATATGAGACCCATGGCATCTCCACTTACAAGAAAGCATATGAAGCACATATAAGGTCAGGAATATGTTTTCTTCCTTTTAATCTAATGAATTAATTTTATTTTAATAATTAAATAAAAAGGGGAAAAATGTAAACATACAAATTTTATTAAGCAACAAAATTAACATTTAGAATATCCTACTATTGAATAAGACTCTATTGGCACATCATGTAATGGTACTATGTCTTTCATCTTGTCTTAACATTGATATTTTCATTTGGATTTCATAAGTGTTATTTTCTATTTAAACTTTATGCACATCACATGGATCCCTATTTTATCACCTCTTTAACTTTAACATTTTCTTATTTTTAGATAAAATTGATGATTATTGATGAAAATTGTCTACGTGGTTGTCTGTAAAATTAGGGCTTTTCCTAGAATATTTTACAATCCTTATTTCGAGTCACATTTCAATTGAGTTTATTTTTATGACTATTTTATTGCATTAGAGTCATCTACATGTGCCAATAAGTTTTTAAATTAAAATTATAAGTCTTTTATTTATAGATCCCTCAAATTCATTTTACGTCTACCACTTACTTACCTAGAAAGCATAATTAAAATGAAATCACATCACAACAAGCTCAACTAATGTATTTTATATGTCTATATTTTATATTATTACATCTAAATTGCATGCTTAGACCAAACGAGGACCTAGGTGAAAGAACATTTACATTCATAGTGCATATTATCTAGTCACACATAAATAAAGTAAAGAGAGAACTACGTGCAGTATAAGGCCCTCTTTAGAGTATTTTATATGTAGGTCATGCTTAGTTATAAGGATTTTCTAGGCTATCTCAACTCAACCCCTTGCCCATTGTCCCAATTTTACATCTCATATCTATGTGTAGGACCTTATTATGATTTTTTAAAAAGAGAAGATAAAAAGAGGCTACAACATAATATCACATATTTCCATTGGGATGAAACACATATAAAAATAATCTATCTCAATTCATTAATTATCAAATTTATCTCATAGTCAATATTGATGAAAACATGACCCAAGGATAAGGTTGTAGGCCATAGTAGTACAGATCCACTAACTATGTCTTAGTTAGTGTAAAAGTCACCCCTATGGGTTTGAAGGAATCTTAGTTAGTGTCATTGTTAGTTATAATCATTCATAGACTTGTGTATTTAGATTGCATAAAAGTGTTCATTAGTTTTTCATATCTTCAGTAAAACCCTAATTTTTTTTATAATTTTTACAAATTAGATTTGTGTGTGAAAACTTATTTACTTATAATCTATTTTTACTAAATATTTTGTTTAATTAGGATAACCTCCCTTAATCCAAATTTATATTAAAAATTTATGTATCATTATTATTAAAGTTTGAAAAAATTGTTTGAGTATTAGTTTAATATTATTAATGAACATAATGGAAGGAATCAACACAGAAATATTTTTGAAGGATAGCTTGAAGTAACATAGAAATTAAATAATTAATTTAAAACAATTATGGGACATTTTTATGATACTTCATTGAAATTATATTACATTTTGGTAGCAGATCTTAGGTTCAACACTCAGCGTAATCTTCTCGTTCACATTTTAAACAATGTTTTGTTAAGAAAACATGTTTTCAAATATAAGCTAATGAAAATAAAACCTTTAATGAACTTAGACTAAAGGAATAGTTTATATGTCAATAAATATAATCAAAATAATAATTTTACTATATTCATGAGTCCTTTAAGATATTCTTGAATTATTTATCTTCTATTAAAAATTGGACTTGGATCCCCTTAGAGCCTATTTATCAAGATCTTTTAATGTGTGAAAAATCATGTAGAAGGAGGTGTAGTCCCAAAAAATTGAAGGGAATAATCATAACAGTCATATGTAAATTATGAATCATCTGTCACATGGAGTGATGACGATTTATCGAATGCCTCAAAAAGAATTACTTGAACACAAACCCAAAATGGAATATTACAAACGTTTGTAGTAAAATGTTGGAAGAGTGAGTGAGATATTGTTTCAATTAGATAGTATGGGATGCATGTGTGGTATGTTATCCCATGTGAAGTATTTGGAGATCATTGGTTGATAAAGTACTATTAATATGGATAGGCTGGAAAAAACCTATGGATTAAGTTGTGAACAAGGAATATGAGTACTAAGAGATTGGGTAAATTTTTAGTCTCACTCTAACTTATAAATGGATTATTGAGTCTAGATGCAACAAGGGGAACTTGTAAAATATAGTATTATGGACATAAGCATGTATAATGAGTAATATTTAATTCCTTATTTTTATATACATTGAATATGTATTATTTATATTTCTTGTTCACTTTTGTACTTTTTATTGTTACATGGAGTAGTTGTAGTATTGACATACATACACATTTTACTCTTTCATAAACATAACCTTCATTTTTGTCATGGGTAAGTCCACTCTTATTAAATTAGAGATCAGTAAGGAATCCAAAAATAATTATGGTACTCTCTATATCCACTTCTTATATAACTAATTTTTGCTTTAGTGATGATCTTGAACATCCTCAATGATCATAGTGAGGAACTTGTTGATCATATGTACCTATTATAAACATATGACTAGATTGTATTTATATAGATGTATTTATATATATTTGGATGAGTTTTTTATTATGTAATAAAATCCATTCTCTTATTCCTAGGGAAGAGCAAGAATTTTGGTTGTGAAGAAATATTTTTATCTTAAGTATGAATTTAAACTTCGACAAGAAGTCAAATCAAATGGGTGCACCTTTCCTTGGAAACCTATGCTCCAAATGTTCTAAATGATTAGTGGTGTAAATTTGATAACTATAAGGAAATATTTTTCCCCATCCTTCTATTTATACTTTAGTTAGTTAAACCATCAAGATGGAATATTTTCAAGCAGAAGGATGTCACATCCTATTTTCTCTAGTACCATATTTTAAAGGCACTTGCTTGTGATTAGAATTATATAGAACAATTACTAATCATAATAATGATTTATTGTTTTATAATGAAGTATTTTAGTTATCTTTAGTTACATGTTTTGGATCAGTTGATTATGGTCCTACTTCATATGATTACATGATAATTTTAATGGAATTAATTTTCATTCAAATAAATGGACATTCATAAAGTATGACTAACAATAGGCATTGCACATCATCAAGATTTATTATTTTATATCATGTATATTTGATATCATGATTTGGATAACTTATTTTATGTTCAACTCTTTGCAACATAGATGTAGCCCCATCAAAGTGAGGGATACTCTCATCAGAGTAGATAAGGATAATGAGTCTTGGAGAGAGAATCATGTGAATTGGTTTGAGATAATTTTAACTACAATTTAGACATAGACATCTATTTCCACCTATTTTGACATGGGTAGTGACCATCTGGGTTTAGATGAATTGCTTGCTTGCATTTTTTTTGGATACAATTCATCTCAATAAATATTAAATCCATTTCACTACACTTGATATTCAAAGTGACCATAATAAGCTACGTTAAAGGACTAAAATATTAAAAATTAATAGATTGGAAATTTTTAAATAAGAAAATAGGGGATGATAAGTTCAATTGCATTAATTCTAGAATTTACTAAGGTCAACATTTGATGTTGGAAAAAAAATATTATAAATAAAGATTTATAAAGGAGTCAATTGGTGTTATAATGGAACCTTGCTAAACCATACATGCTATAAGTATTAATGTGATATCATAATTTTTTCATAGTCCATTTAATAGTCTAAAATATTAATATATATAATATGTTGTTATAATCATTTTATAGTTCATTTGATAATTTATAATATTAATATATATATAAAGTATAACTTTTGGGTTAAAACATTAAATATGTTTTTGAGTTTTTAAAGTGACTTAGATTTATTTATTTATTTTTGAAATATTGAGAATAAAGTTTACATATTAGTGATTTAAAATAATTAAAATAAGAATATCAAAAAAATAATATAGAATTAGGAGACAACCCCTCAATAGTTAAGGTGTTAATTTCTAATATTATAATATAAAAAATTGGCCCTCAAAAAATATCCCAACAAAGAAAAAAACTAGAACACACCTAGCATGTCACCTAGAATAGAGGTGGAACCAAAATCTATCAACTACATTATCTCATCATATGGTGCCCTCCAAGAAGTTGCACAATCCATATCATTGTCCTCATCAAGACCAGAGTCTACAAAAATAGGTCCCACTGCACTGCTCAACTTTGTATCAGATCCTATTAATTCCAAGCTAGAGATCGATGATAGAGAGAAGAAGTCAATCTTATTCAACAAAGACTTCATGTTATTAGATTTGACATACTCCAACACATCATCCACTTCTATAGCACCACCACTTTCAATAATTTTTTTCAAAATTTTCAGCAAATACATTCACGTTATCTTCAATAATTTTCCAAATCTCACTTTGGTCATCAGTGCTCTGTAACAGTGAAGGGATAGAATGGATGGGGGAAAAGGTCGAATAGGATCCTTTTCATCAAAGAATAGATCAATCTCAAGGTCTAAAGGTGCAATTATTTCTTGAACTTCCTTGATCACGTTATCACTACTATCCACATTAATATTTTGCACATCCCAAATCATATCATTGTTGGTAGCAAGCCAACTATCCATGCCATTCTTTTCTAGCTCTGATGAATTAACTAATTCATGGATTGGGTCATCTGCTTGATCAAAATAATAATTTTTGATGAAATCCCATTCATGTTTAGATATCTTTTTCATAGTGGCTGATCCATGACATATTCTCTAGTCCAGACAAGGACTCAATTTAGGATATCTGCCTAAATCAATCAAGAACTCATATGTAATCTTTAGCATCTTAGTCCTCAAGAACTATTCCAATTGCACTTATGGAACCTTCAACTAGAGAAATATATTTAAAGAAATAATTCAAATGATGATTTCAATAGTGAAATAAGTAAGCACCCTAGCTTTCTATTAGAAAACCTCTAAGTTCCTTTGATTCCATAAAAACCACATAATTTTAGTTGAGAAAACAACCCAAAACTTATGGAAAAAAGGTTGGACTTTCATTTTAGGATAAACATAACCAAAATTAATAGTCAACCATCTAATCTCATAATAAAAAATAATAGCCCAGCCTTTAAGGCAACATTTTTAAATTTTAGAAGCATAAAGACACGAGAAAAAAAAGATGTTCAATAGATTCACAATCACTACAAAAGAAGCAATAGGGTTGTCCAAGGCAACTCCTAACCAAAATAGAACCAATAACAAGTTTACTATAGATCAATAACCATCTAAAACATGACTTTTTGGGTTCAATACATGATGCCCATATAACATCAAACCTACATGACCAAGAATGAAGGGGATCACAAACATTCCATATATGATTGAGGAGAAGAAAAAGGACTTTAAAAAAAGAGAGTTTATTGTATAGCATCTAGGTGGAGAATTCAAAGAGAAATGGATCCTTTAACCATTTAACACTTTCCCAAAATTCATCCTCCTCATCCATAAAAAATACAACATTATTATTATTATTATTGTGGTTGTTGTTGTTGTTGTTGTTGTTGTTGTTGTTGTTGTTGTTGTTTTTGTTGTTGTTGTTGTTGTTATTATTATTATTATTATTATTATTATTCCCCTACAATGTTTTTCATAGGATAGTATATGTTCTACGTTAAGTAGATGGGATTTGAAATCTATTTCTAGTTTCCAACCAAGACACCCAACCATTCTATAAGAAGAGATGTTTAAAATTCCTCAAACCTTTAGTGAACCACTCAAAGATAGAAAAACCCCTAGTGAATGCAAAAGGCCTCCTTTTGACACAAAGATTCCACCAAATGGATCCATAAATTTGGTAGCATGTCCCAAACCAAATAAAGATATGTTTAGCAGTGATAAAAGCTTTGACAGAATCCTAGGCAAACCAGATAGAAGAAAATATTGGAGAACCAACCATTTTAACAAAGAAGGGTCCTAGAAGAAGATCCACAATATTAAACCCTTTCCAATGTGGTTTTCCTCTAGGAAAACCTCGCAAGATATTATTTATGACTAAGAATTTCTAGGGATCTTCACATTTGAATGCTCTGATAATACATTTGATATCAAGGGCAATGCCTTGAATCCTTAAATCTTTCAGGCCGATGCACCCATTATGTTTAGGCTTGTAGCAGAATTGCCAAGAAACAACATGTTTTTTCTTCCTCCTTTGCCATCAAAACATATGAATTCTCTTATAATTTCATGTATCAAATTGACATGAGTTTTACTAAAAATCCAACAAGAAGCATAATATATGTTTTAAGAGGCTAGAACTTTTTGGTAAACCTAGATCCTACTAGGTAGGGATTGCAGGTGGCCCAATCATTCTTCTTGTTGATTTTTATAAATAACCACTCCCACATGAGTTTGAAAAAGTGGGTAAGAGAAAAATAAATACCCAAATATCTAACCAACTGATCAGGCCTAGACCCTTTCCATTCCCATCCAAAAGGTGCAAGCTAATTTGTAGAGGTGTTTGACCAACTGAACATACAAAACTTATGCATATCAACTTTAGATCTAGAAGTAGAACAATATATATCAATCCTTAAGACAACCTTGGTTAATTTGTCTTTATTAAGGTTGAAAAAAATATTAGTATCATCTACAAATAAAACATCAATAAAATCAGCTTCATTGGGTAGAGAAATTACTTTGACTGGGGGACCCACATCTGAGCTTCTTAGTAGATAATGAAGGGCCTATGATACCAGCACATATAAAAAAGGGGATAGAAGGCAACCTTGTCTAATAGAATGTTGAAGAACAAGTGATTCAGTTAACTCCCCATTCACTTCAACAACAACAAATACATCTTTAAATAGAACATTGACCATTTTGCAAAATTTATCTTGAAATCCAAAGGTTCTTAGAGTCTTTTCAATGAAGGACCATTCAATTCTATAATATACTTTTTAAAAATCAAACAGAATCATGCCCACATATTGTTTAGAATCATGGGCCTAATACACCCCTTCCAAACTAGTAATAAAATTATCTAGAATGTACCTTCATTCAACAAAACCAATATGAGTTACGTAAACAATAGAGGGAAGAAGTGAAGATAGCCTTTTGGTTAATATTTTCACCAAGATCTTATAGAAAACATTTAGGAGAGTAATGAGTCTCTAGATTTTTACCAAGTGAAGGTTCCCTTCCTTAGGGATGAGCTTAATAACACCTTTGTTAATTTTAGGGCCCAAAGAACCTACAAAAATAGCTTCATTGTATACCTCAAGACAATCCTTAGCCATCCATTCCTTATTATCTTTGAATAATTTGGCAAGGAAACCATCAATATTCAAAGCTTTATCATTCTCAATATTTTAAAATAAAATATATAATTTTATTTATGATTCCCTCTTTTTAATCAATATGTTTTCTATTTTCCTATTTAATCAAAGAGCTCAAGATATTTAACTATTTAATAATTTGTATGATATTCAATCTCATTGTGTATTTATACTTATAATAGAAATCATGACCATTCATTATAATAGATCTATGTGCTTTAAGACATGGAATTACTAACTTGAGAAAGGTATCCAATAATTATGTTTCTTACCAGGTGTGAATATGTATTTATTTATTTTACGTACTATTATGTATGGTAAGATGATTTGTATATATATGATGTATATATATGATTTGAATAATCATTGAATAAAAATATAATATTATATTATTAAATAAGTTTAGAATAGACTCGAGTAGAATAGTAAACAGAGGATATTAAAAGAAATGTTATCTTGGATTACCTCTCTTTAGCTAAGGAATTAAATTATTAGAGAAAATGATAAAACTAGACTCTCATAAAATCTCCTTTCATAATATAACGAATTAACCATTTTATGAATATACCTTAATATAATTTAAATAAAGTATAATTATTTATAATTATACCTCTTAAAATTAAAAACATCAATTTAAATTCCTTTTTGTTTAAAATAAATTAATTTAAAAGGAAAAATCTTAATTTCAATGTGCACAATCCAACTACTGACATTCAACTTATTGTTACATTCAAGGAAAGATTATAATTTATTTTTTGGTTAGAATTTTCAATTAAATATGCACTCTTTTGTTTGCTCCACGAATTCTCCATTTAAAAACTCCTTGTCTAAGATTTTTAGAATTTCTCTTGCAATTCTTAGAAAAAAGCACATGGTAAAGTCCTAGGATGTCAGAGGGCCGGCAACCTATAAACTCTCAAACCCATGCTGACTAAAAACTCCTCTGCCAACCGTACTAAATAATCAATAAATTTTTAACCGTAGGAACATCTGGCTAAGCGCACCGATGGATAATAATAATAAAAAAAAAACACCAATAAAAATGTGGGTAAAGCCGTGTGGCTTAGGCAGCGAAATAAAGTAATTTAATTAAAATTAAAATAGAAACAAAAGAAGAGGTTCCACAAAAAAAAATACATGTGACATCATCCTGTAAATACATGTGATCTCCATTATGACATATATTAAAGTGAATTTTAGTATGCTTAGACAAAAATAACAAAATCAATCGATTAAATCCCTAGACATCTCAAAATTATGACTCAATGTAGGCTATCTATCTAGCTCTACGTACAAATCTAATTTGATGAATATAATATATGTTTTAGTTATGATTACATACGAATAAAATAAATGTGCATGCACACTACAATCTAATCAGATCTCTTCATCAAACAATTACCCATTATTTTACATAGAGCATTCTTATTAAAATATGGATGTTTATATCTACCATTTTATTTATATATATATATATAGCAATAACAAAAGTTATCATAATTTAGGTATATTCAATGATACATTATGTTGTAGATAGAGGTTTTGATTATGGTGTGATTGTTATTCTTGATTTATGTCTTGCATCTCCACCTTTTTATATATATAATTTATATAAATATTAATTTGCAAACTAAAATCGATATAATGCATAATTTAATATTCAACCCATAAAAATAACTCAAATTAAAAATTTATAATATAAAAATTCTAAATACCTCTAGATTACTTTTAAATGCCCTAAATACCCCTAAATTACTTCTAATCACTTCATCAAATTTTAACTTAAATAACAAATTTCTAACACCCTGAATATAAATAACTTAAATTGTTAGAAATATTGTACAAATAAAATGCATAAAATAAAATTAAAAAAAAAAGTAACAAAGACTCAAATTAAACCACTACTATCAACTCAAATATAAGTTATATTACAAGACATAAGAGTCATATGTTTAAGCTAATTCCATAATTTTTTTGGGAACACATTAAAAAAATTACAAGTCAAAAGAGCAACACAAAAATCATAAATGGAGGCATTTTGAATTGTGCAACAAGATATTTGTCAACCAGATTATAGTAATACATCTTTTTTGAATTGTGCAAGAACATATTTGTCAACCAGATTATAGTAATACATCTTTCTAAAAAGTTTTGGAAATCAATTTTGAAAAAAAAAGTATCATATACATGATACTGGAAAGTAAAAAAGACTAAAATTAAACCTTGAATATCACTCAAGTATTACATTCATATTTTTGTGATATTTTTATAGATATAATCTAATTATGAAACACATAAATGTAAAAATTTAAAGCATATAACATACATTTTATAAAAAATAATATATTTGAAATTATATATATATATATATAATAAAAATAAAAATTAATTATAAAGGTATTCTCATCATTTAGATTATTAATACTATATACCATAGTAACATGTAAAGTTGGTATTACATCTCATTTTATTAATACATGTGATCGTGATTGTGACATATATCATTTAAACTGAATCTTAAGCATCTCGATCCAAACCATGACGTGTATATTTAGACTAAATACAATAAAATCAATCAAGCAAATCCCTAGACTAATAAAAATCATGAGTCCATATAAGCTATCTATCAAGATCTACATGTAAATCATCACATTCATTGGTAAATACAATATATGTTGTAACTATGATCACACACAAATCAAATAAATGTAGATGCACATCCACAATCTAATCAACTCTCTTCATCATGTCATTGCCCACTATTTCACCATGTGGAATAATGGGCAGAGGTAATCCAAGAGTTGTTAAAAATTTGTAATTTAGGAACCCCAAATGCTCCTAGATTACTTCTATATTCCCTAGACACTTATATTACCTCTAGTCACATATCCAAGAGCCTTAGACACCCCTAAATTACCTCTTGCCACTCCATCAAAATTTAGCTTTAATAAACATATAATAGAGGAAATCGACTCTGATTTCTCCTACATATACCAAACTATAGAGAAAATAATTGAGCCATCAATAGGTTATATATATTATAATTATTAATTTATAAATAAATAAATTATATTATATATTATTTTCTATGTAATTTTTACTCTTATATGTTTTAGTCATTACCCTTATTACTTATATGAGTATTCATTATTCATATAACAATTTTTCCCATATATATATATATATATATATATATATATATATATATATATATATATATATATATATAATTATATAATATAATAATCACATGACAAGGGGGGCCAATTTTTCATGCAAACACTGTAAGTATTTATTATTAGTGGGAGGAATAGCTACTTTGAGATTCTTACCCTCTACACACACTCTCTCTCTAATAGTATTAACATGATTATAATATATGATAATAATGTTAATACTAGAAATGTATATACATGCTAATAATATTAACATAATTATGATATATGATTACAATGTTAATATTAGAAGAGTGTGAGTATGTGTGGAGATATAGATAAGGTTAATTTCAGGTTTTGGGAGGACCTAAAATCTAATACAAAATATATAGCAATAAGAATTGAATGAGGCATCTCAACAGATGACCCATGAGGAATAAAAAGAGCACCAAGCAGCTACATCAAGCCTATCAAAAGAGACAGAATGATCAAAAACAAAAAAAATAAAAAACAAAACAACTTCCACAAGTCCTTTGTTTCTACAAGAAACCTTCATGACTTTCATAAAACTACTACCCTCCCAAGAGGATGAAGTTGGAGCAAACAACCAAATTGCATTATAAAGAAATACAAGAATATGCCACTATCTTTAGTAAAATAAATACTTACACTCAACACAGTTCACATCTTTCCTTCTACAAAACTTTTGCATGCCCCCCTAAATGGAGAGACTTACTCGAAGATTGGGCCTTAGGTTTTCTTATATTTTTCTTTCTCTACAATTTTGTCCACTCCTCCTTATTTTACACAGGTTCTATACTTATATAAGTGATATATTATATGATAATAATTGTATTATATATCATATATTAATGATGTTTTGAATATATATATATATATATATATATATATATATATATATATATATATATATCAATCAAAACATCATTTTCAAATCAATTATCAACTACAAATAAAGCCCTTCCCCCCTGGAAAAACAATTATTGACATAAAAATAAAGGAAAAGAGACTTTAAAAATGGATTTACATAAATGGTTAATATTACATTAGGGATGCTTCTATGTTTGAAAAGAATCCAGTGATAATTTACAAATATTTTAAAATTCATGCTATCATGAAAATGATAGAATAAGACTTTAATAGAAATGAAAACACATCCAAAACATTGAAGGTCACACTATTATTGACCACTTTCTTGAAAGTTACCCAATGAAAATTTGCAAACATTTCAAAATGCACATCAACATAAAAATGATAAAATAGGGTTTTAGTAGATATGAAAACATATTTTTAGGGTATATTTTTTTAAGAAGAAGAAACAACTTTTTTATATTATGTTGTTATCAACAAAAAAAAATAAAATACTATTAAAAAAATCTTAAAAATGGACTTACATAAATTTTTAAAATTAAATAAAAAACAATTTTATATGCAACAAGAACCCAATAATAATTTATAAACATTTTTAAATGCATACTAACATCAAAATTATAGAACAAATTTTTTTCTAGAATTAAAAACACACTCATGCAATATGTAATTTCATTTTGAAAAAAGAAATGAAATTCCTAAATCAAATACACATTGGTTAGACATATAAATTATAAAAAATTCATAACCATATATCAAATATAAGAAAATAGTAGATCAAGAAGAAAAATGGAGGCCTCAATATAATAGGTAACAACTATCATAATTAAATATGGTGTCACATCCTATATTCAGTATTAAAAAGAAGAATAACAAAGCCTAAAAATTAACAAAGACTCAAATTAAACCACTAATATCAACTCAAATATAAGCTATATTACGAGTCATATGTTTAAGCTAATTCCATAATTTTTTTGGGAATGCATTAAAAAAATTACAAGTCAAAAGAGCAACATAAATATCATAAGTGGAGGTATTTTTAATTGTGCAAAAACATATCTGTCAATTAAATTATACTAATATATTTTTCTAAATAGTTTTGGAAATTGATTTTGAACAAAAAAATATTATATACGTGATATTGGAAAGTAACAAAGATTAAAATTAAACCATGAATATCAACTCAAGTATTATATTAATATATTTTTTTATATTATTAAAAATATAATTTAATTATGAAACACATAAATGTAAAAATTTAAAGCATATAGCATACATTTTATTAATAAATAATATATTTGAAATTACAATTTTATGTATGTAATAAAAAATATAAATTAATTATAAAGGTATTCTCATCATTTAAATTATTATTAATATATACCTTAGTAACATGTAAAGTTGGCATTACATCTCATCTTATTAATACATGTGATCATGATTGTGACATATATCATTTAAATTGAATCTTAGGTATCTCGATCCAAACCATCGCACGTGTATGTTTCGACTAAATACAACAAAATCATTCAAGCAAATCCATAGACTAATCAAAATCCATATAAGCTATCTATCAAGATCTACATGTAAATCATCACATTCATTGGTAAATACAATATATGTTGTAGCTATGATCACACACAAATCAAATAAATGTGGATGCACATCCACAATCTAATGACCACTATTTCACCATGTGGAATAATGGGCAAAGGTAATCTAAGAGTTGTTAAAAATTTGTAATTCAGGAGCCCTAGATGCTCCTAAATTACTTCTAGATGCCCTAAACACACTTATATTAACTCTAACCACATATCTAAGAGCTTTAGACACCCCTGGATTACCTCTAGCCACTCCATCAAAATTTAGCTTTAATAAACATATAAGAGGGGACATTGACTATGATTTCTCCTGCATATACCACACTATAGAGAAAATACTTGAGCCATCAATAGGGTATATATATTATGATTATTAATTTATAAATATATAAATTATATTATATATTATTTTTTATGGAATTTTTACTTTTATATGTTTTAGTCATTACCCTTATTACCTCTGTGAGTACGCATTATCCATATAAAAAATTTCCCCATGTATTTTTTTTAATAATCACATGGTAAGGGGGCCCAATTTGTCATGTAGGTATCTATTATTAGAGGGAGGAATGAATCTCTCTCTCTCTCTCTCTCTCTCTCTCTCTCTCTCTCTCTCTCTCACTCTCTCTCTCCTCTCCTCTCTCTCTCTCCTCTCTCTCTCTCTCTCTCTCTCTCTCTCTCTCTCTCTCTCTCTCTCTCTCTCTCTCTCTCTCTCAGTATTAACATGATTATAATACATGATAATAATGTTAATACTAGAAGTGTATATACACACTATTAATATTAACATGATTATGATATATTATAATAATGTTAATATTAGAAGTGTAAGAGTGTGTGTGTGTGTGGGTGCGCACACGCACGTGCATATATAGATAGGGTTGATCACAAGTTTTGGGAGGACCTGAAACCTATTACAAAATATATAGCAATAAGAATCGAATGAGGCATCTCAACAGATGACCCATGAGGAACAAAAAGGGCACCAAGCAGCTACACCAAGCCTGCCAAAAGAGACACAATGATCAAAAACCAAAAATTAGAAAACAAAACAACTTCTGCAAGTCTTCTATTTCTACAAGAAATCTACATGACTTTCATAAAACTACTGTCGTCCCAAGAGGATGAAGTTAGAGCAAACCACCAAATTGCATTATAAAGAATCAAAAGAATATGCCACTGTCTTCAGCAAAACAACTACTTACACTCAACACAATTCACATCTTTCATTCCGCAAAACTTCTGCATGCCCCCCCTGAACGGAGAGACTTTACTCGAAGACTGGGCTTTAGGTTTTCTTCTATTTTTCTTTCTCTACAATTTTGTCCACTCCTCGTTGTCTTCTACAGGGTCTATGCCTATAAAAGTGATATATTATATGATAATAATAGTATTATATATCATATATTAATAATGTTAATACTATATATATAGTCAACCAATCATTTTGGAATCAATTATCAACTACAATTGAAGCCCTTCCCAAATGGAAAAACAATTATTGACATAAAAATAAAGCAAAAGAGACTTTAAAAATGGATTTATATAAATGGTTAATATTACATTATGAATGCTTCTCTGTTTAAGAAGAGTCCGGTGATAATTTACAAATATTTCAAAATTCATGCTAGCATGAAAATGATGGGAATAGGACTTTAATAGAAATGAAAACATGTCCAAAAACATTCAAGGCCACACTCTTATTGATATGAATATAAATAATACAAAAATGACTTAAAGAGGGGTTTTACCTAAATGCTTAAAATTAGATAATGAACACTTGCTTGAGAGCTACCTAGTGAAAATTTGCAAACATTTCAAAATGCACATCAACATGTAAATGATAAAATAGGGCTTTAGTAAAAATAAAAACACATTTTTTTAGGGTATTTTTTTTAAGAAGAAGAAACAACTTTCTTAAATCATATTGTTATCGACAAAAAAATAAAATACTGTAAGAAAAATCTTAAAAATTGATTTACATAAATTCTTAAAATTAGATCAAAAACAATTTTATACCCGACAAAAACCCAATAATAATTTACAAACTTTTTTAAATGCATGCTAACATCAAAATTATAAAACAAACTTTTTTTAAACAATTTAAAACACACTCATGCAAATATGTAATTTCATTTTATAAAAAGAAATGAAATTCCTAAATCAAATACACATTGGTTAGACATATAAATTGTAAACAATTCATACCCATATATCAAATATAAGAAAATAGTAGATCAAGAAGAAAAATGGAGGCCTCAATATCATAGGTAAACAGCTATCATCATAATTAAATATGGTGTCACATCCTATATTCAGTATTTATAATAAATAAAAAATCATAAACACATCGTATACTCAGTATTTTTAATATAAAAAATTATATAATAATAATTTATTTTTTCATCACCCGTCACATCGACGGTGCTTTAAATCCTGCATCTAGACCTTTAACTCCTAACCAGATATGCTATTATGATTAAGGATAAAGTTTCTAGAGTGTCAGAGCACGTTAGAGTGTCAGAACGCGAGAAAGTTCTGTGCCGCCAAACGGCGCATCGCCAAACCTATAAAATCACACCCGTGCCGACTAAAAACTCCTCTGCGAATCCTACATAATAATCCATAAAATTTTAACCGTAGGAACATCTGGGTAAGCGCACCGATGGATAACAATTTTAATTTTTTTTTAAAAAAAAAAACATCAATAAAAAGGTCGGTAAAGCCGTATGGCTTAGGCAGCGAGGTAAAGTAATTTAATTAAAATTAAACTAGAATCAAAAGAAGAGATTCTGGGAAAGATTTGTTTTTAAAATTGAAGAGCATATTTTTATCAATATAAACAAATAATATTAATACTAATAAATAATTGTCACAAAGAAAATTATTTGTTAATATAGATTATTTGTCAATATATATAATTAATTTGACGAATGCCATGAAAAAAGAGGGGGCAGCCACCAAATGATTTAATTGTACATTTGTGTATGCAAATAAGCATCAATTTAAGTAGGGTTGTCCGAAAGTATAAAATGGACGCAGGGAACTTATAGGACCTTCTACAAGAGTCCGAAGAGCCGGTTGGTATGTTACATAATAACGATGTAGGAAAATATTTGTGTGTCATGTGAATAAAAGCACTAGTTTGTGAAGTCATAAAATAAACCATGTTTAACTTGGGAGGTGGTCGCCAAGTTAGGTATATATTATATTATATTATCGATCACCACAAATATATTGTGATTAAAATATGTAGGAAATAAAATATGAAGGAAGGAAACTCTTTCTATGATATACTCATCACATAAATGAAGGGGATTAATGGTTATTAGTTGTTATGAATAAAAATTTACTCAGATTGTTGATAAGCAAGTCTAAAACAATAGTTTGTGATGATCGACTTTTATAAAAATTATATGTAATATAATCACAAAAATATTGTTGGGTAATAATTATTATTTATGGATATATATTATTAGGTTCACATAAATTTATAAATAAATGATTATTCATTTTTAAATGATAATGTGGTTTGAGACTTTAACACACTGTAGTGGTCATATTCCGTGACTAAGAAGACATTTTACAATTAACCATTCTGAAAGCATTAATTAAAGGTAAAGGCTAACTAATTTCAAAGCATTAGCATAAATATTTGAGATCGTTGTAACATCAAGTTGCACGTCTTTGAAATATTGTTGAATCTAATAATTAATAAATGGAGTAGCATGTGTTGGAGGCATCATATGATTATCATTCATCGGAATAGAATCTTGATTGTTATTTTGACCAAGAAAACTAATAAGATATAAAGCATTAAAGGAATATTCCAATATGGTATATTAGTCATAGTAGGAACATAAGATTTTGTAAGCTATATAGGAATAGATGAAGTAACTTGTGTAAGAGCTACATTAGATGCAGGAGTAGAAGGATTTCTAGGATCATTTGAAAAAATTACCTCACCACTTAAATAAAAATTATACTTATTAATAAGAGGATTAAGAAAATTCAAAGAATATATGATAAAATTATAAATTGTAAGTTATTTAGTCATTATTTTTAAATTTTGTTCTTTAGCAACAACATAAGTCATACCATCTATTTTTTGAAGAATTTTCAAATACTATATTCATAATCGTGTGTGGAAATCTCATAAAATTTGATAGAATCATTTTCAATGGGATGATAATTTTAAAAAACATTAACATTATCATGAGAAATTTTCATTTAATATGATCATAAAGAACATAATTATAATAAATAATTTCTTTAACAAAATAGTGATATTTAATATTTCCATTTAAACCATTATATACAATATAAGAAGTGAAATTTGATTAATGAAATTTTTTATTTTAAATAATTAAAAATATGAAATAAAGGAATTTTAAGCAAATCAAAAGTACCAACACTCGACTTAATATTTCACCGAGTAGAGTTTGTATATTTATTATTCCTAATTTTATAAGATATAAGTATGAGAAACATGATGTAAGATAGGAAGAATGATGGAGAAATGAGGAGACAGACACAATTATAATGTTACATATTTAAAAAGTATGTATAAAAGGTAAAAATATAACTTACGGGGGATGATTATGAAAACCATGGTTAGATAATCATGAGATTGAGTTCATCAATTTTTGAGAATTGGATGCAAATTCAAACAAAGGATGTGAATTGTCAACAAATAAATTAGGCTAGTGTTCGAACGATGAAAATAATCAAAAATCAGGAATAATTGTTAAAATAATGTTTTATAAGAATAAATAACAAGGAAACTTTTAGGTTTGAAGTATTTAAATATCAAAAGGGTTCACCAATTAAATTTTAAATATTCGATGATACTGAGATTCTGTAGTAGAATATATAAAACTCAGGCACACAAGGAGAAGTTAAAATGATACATTAAACTATAGTAATAATAATACTTAATGTTATGAAATAGATGAATAATAGTACAATTAGATGATTTAATAAGAATGGAAATGAAACTAAATGATAAAATATGAAAACAAACATACCTTATAAATAGTTTGCAATTTTAAAATTGGAAAAGATTTATCGAAGTAATTATTTTATGATCTTAAAAATTTGAATCTATTCTAATCAAAGGATAGATATGGCCAAGCATTTTTTTTTACTTGATTAGAATCAATAGAACATTGAATTGTACTTTTTAGTACCTACTAGAGGTACTATATGTTTTGCCTCTAGCAATTAAATTTGGTTGACTGTAGTCAATATCCAATTGCAATGTATGGTTTCCAGGGTGTCAAAATATTTCTCAATATTTTTTGAAAAATATAAATAGTTTATTCTTTTTTACAGTTACCACTAAACAATGACTAAATGTATTTACATAGTCAATAGAATGATTTCATTTTTTCTATGTCCATAGTTTTGAGAAAAATACAGTTCCAAATAATAACATCCTGCTAGTTAATGCCCAAATGCCATGCCATAAACATTTGTTTCCCTACTTGTAAAACATCTATTAATACTTATATAAATCATTACAAATATTAGTAGTGGATGATGTGGAGACTGAGAATAGTTTCAGAAGAGTATTTAGGTCTTCAGTTGAACTGATTAAGAATTACATTTGGTATTCAAGAGTTTTCCAACTTCATCTCCTAAATTAAGAATTCATGAGTTTTGATGGACAACTTACTGGTTAAAACCCATATAAATCTAGGTATATGTTTATCTGCTTGTTTTATTTTGTTCTATAGTATGCCAAATATGATCGTGTAAAGTAGCTTTTGAAAGAGATTGAAGGAAACATTCAGAGGCTTGGACTGAAGCTGCAAAAGTAGAAAGTATTAATTTGAGGAGGGTCATTATTACTTTGATGTTATATTTCAAGAATATGGTATAATGCCAACATTAGAGCACTATTATTTCATGGTAGACCTTCTTGGTCACTCTGAGTGCATTAAGGAAGCTGAAAAAATAGTCAACAAAATACCATTTAAGTGTTGTCCTTCTATTTGGAGAACATTATTTGGTGCTTGCAGGGTCCATGATAACACATAAATAAGAAGACATACAACTAAAAACCTTCTTGAGTTCGAGCCACAATGTTCTGGCACTCATGCGCTGCTCTAGGAGGTCATAATATTCTAGAGACAAAAGCAATGTTCAATGGTGAATGACTCCAAAAGCCTACAATGTTGGATGGTGATTTGTGTGTCACTAATGAAAGTGATATCATTTTGATTGTAAGTGCGGTAGAGAAAAACATTGCAGCCATTGTATCCCATCTGGCTAAGCATAAGGATCTTGATAAAAATTAGTGGGTATCTAGAAGGAAAAGAACATACTTAATCTTTATCACCAAAATGCCCTCTAAACTCACCCATAATTTTGCCTTCAAATTGCCCACACAACAAGTGGATTCAAAAATATGGTAGGTTTTTCATTGAAAAAATAGTCACATTTTAACATGATTAAATATTATTTTATAAATGCGATGGAATACATATAATTTTAAGAGTACATTTCCAAATTGTTGTGTATTGAGATGTGTCGTTGATAGAAAAAAGTAATTTCATTTGTACAAATGAACTTATTTAAATTATAACTTGATTTATAGCACAAAGATATCAATCTCTATGTATTTTATGGATCATGTATTGAATCTCTGTGAATCGTGGCCTCCATTAGACTTGTAATATTCCCCTTCTCTTTGGCTACTATTTTGTTTGAACTACTTCCTTTTTATTATATTTATAGCATTTTTCATGTCATTTGTACACTAGCATTTCAATGGAAAAAATATGGCCCTTGTAAAGCAAAATTATATCTCAGTAAAGAGTTTCAATTTTGTCAGGGTTTATAGATAAAAATCCCTTGACAAATTTTTTTGGCCTAAATAATGAATGCAATAGATAGAACTAGTTTGCCTGTATCACGACAGTGGGCTTATCAGGTGAAAACCCCAATTTAATATTTATCTCTACACTAAGAGTAACATTGCTAGTTACCTACTTTTGCATTTATTCATCGTATATTTCATGATTCTAATATGGATGCTCAATTTATTTGGTTGTTAATTTATTTATTAAGCAAGAGACAATAATTGATCATTTTGTCAAAGGCACTCTCAAGGTCTTCAAGTGTTGTTCAAGATCGCCCACTGTGAAAAGCATGGTGCTTATGTCTTTCTACTCATCTATTAGATATGCCTACAATATGTAATAGTGTTCACCTTTGGATGAGTCCTCTTGGAGCATTCCTAAGTACTTAAAGCTATACAATATAAATCTTAAATATATTAGAAGTGTCGTGCAAAGTATTAATAGTTGGCTAAGTACTTGTGAAATAAAGTTTTTTAGATCAGTGAATTCATTATGATTACCTTGACAACTAGAAAAAATAAATTGAAACATTGACATATATTTAATGAATATTTGGTCATCTATGACAACATAATAATCTCTTTAAACATTTAAACTTTTTGTAAGATGTTTTCTGCCATTTAATTTAAAATATATGTAGTTTGAATATGCAAAAAAAAATATTATTACTGTTTAGATGCATGGACTATTTTTGACATATTACATTTTCAAGTATTAAATCCAATCCACAACACTTGTTATTATTGATTTTGTACATGTGATGATCAATTATGTACTTTATTAATTTATAGGTTATAAAAAATCTTGGGGTACTACATAAACTAATGACAAATAGGGATATGGATTCAATTCTTAAAATTGATGCTAAAAAAGCATTAAAATATTTTTGTTTTACTTCTTCACCTAATCTTCTAATGTATGCATAAAATAATGTTTACAAGTAAGTTGGCTTAAATAGGTTTATGAGGAGTTACAATCACATCATCTCTCTGCTTGGAATTATGGATCTATGTAATTCTAATGCATGTGATCAAAATCCTAACATAATGAGAGATAGATTTTTACTTACTATCTTAGATAATAAAATGTAATTATATGCTTTATTATAAGTGTCTTTTGGCACAATGTGATGATGAAAAATGACTTGGAAAAATGTAGATGATTTTGGGACTCAATATATAAGATATTTTACAAATGTCCAATGGGTTCAATCAATTTTAGCTAAACAAGGAAGATTATTCATGGTAAAAGATAAATCCCTAACTATATCATTGTAGATTTGTATATATATGTCTCTCTAGAAAAATTAAAACATAGACCAACGATGGGGGATAGTCACAAGAAAAATTCAATGTGTCTAGAATCAAACCAAGGTGAAATACACTCATTAAAGAATGAGGGTCATATTCGGTGGAGGGTTAGTTCTGTTGAGGATATATTTGGAAGATGTTCAATTTTGACTTAAAAGAAAAAATAAATAAAATGGAGATCAAAATGAATAAATAATGAATGACTAAGTTGACAAAGCTAACAACAAGGATATATGAGATAATTATGATGAAATCTACACTGATTAGGGTTAGAGAGATTATTTTGTAGGTCAAAAGGTGTAAAAAAGAAACCAAATGCACACAAGTGAACCAATTGTTCAAATGCATGAAAAGTATGGAATGGAAAAAAGTGTTGTACCAAATTTAGGTGTGTAAACATTGATTTACATGAAGACCAATCTCCTAATATCACAAATTTTTAAGTCTTTGGTGTTTTGTTTGGACTGGATTGGCAATTATCTTTGAGTCTTGTCAATATATGATACATCATATGAGAGCAAGATTTGTTAAATCCTTTTTTATTATAACAGGTTCTAGAAGATATTTTATATTTCTAAATAAATTTATTTTTAACATAAGTTGTTAAAGATACTTTAGATTTATAAAAAAAATATATTTTTAACATAGGTTTGCAATTATTTTTTATTGCCTCTTTTTATCAAAAGGTTATCAAAAGAATTAAATTAATTGAGAAAATAGAAAAACTATGCTCTTATGAAATCCCTTTTGTAACATTATTTATAATGGCTCAACCGTTTGCTACTGTTTTTATTGTGATGTTGTACATGACTGCACAACAATAGTTTTTCCCTCTTTTTCTGGTGCTCTGTAGTCTGTTTAATTGTGCTACATGTCTTTAACAGTGTAACTATAATCTGCTATTTGTAAATTTTTGGTACTTTTATTTCATTAAAAAACAAAAAACAAAAAACAAAAACTTATAATACTATTTAAAATATTGAATTATTTAAATAAATATAATTATTTTTTATTTGGTTTCTCACAATTAAAAATAACTACTGATAACAAATTTAAATTCCTTCTTATTAAATTTGAGAAATAAATTAAATAAACATAAAAATTTAAAAAAATCTTTAATTTAATGATATGCACAATCCAACAATTAATAAATTGTTAATTATTGATAATAAATTTATATTTATTTTTATTTAAATTAAAAAATAAATTAAATTATAAATTTCATTTTTATTTAAATTGAACATTGAATAAAAAAAAGGATCCTTAATGATGTGTGTAGTCCAACAATTATTCAAAATGTTTTATCTTTCGTTGAAAAAGCAATAAATCCCTACAAAAAATTTAGATTCATAAAAATTCGTGATCTAAAAGGGAAATTAAATTAAAGTCTGACATACACCTAAATAACCAACATAAGGTTTAGCATAAGTTTTAGTGCTTAGTATTCCCGTCATTTAATGGATGCTCAGAAAGAAATACGATGACTGCTCATTATTGAAAAGAAATATACACAAATGAATTCTAAGTTTTATGACGTGTTTATAGCTTTAAAAGAGTACAACTATTCAGAGATTAAAAAAAAACTATTTTATTGTGGCTGGAAAATGGTCGCTCGGCCACAACGAACAAGAAGAAACCAAATTTTAATGACAGTTGACAGATTATCCTCCTAAAAATCACTTGTAATTATAATTTAACATGCAGTTTATATAGTTACTATGATTTAGACAAATGAAACAGTAACCCTCTCCAAAATTTATATGAACGTAGGAAATTCACTTTGTTCTATATAATTAGATTTTACATATAAATGAAAGGAGATTATGTTTTTTTTTTCTAATAAAATAATATTTCTATAAATTTTGAAATATGTGTTTTAAATTTTCAAAAAAAATTGTGTAAAAAATTTTTAATCTATTTTTTTGGATCAAATTTTATAATCCATCATTAAAATATGAAAATGAAAATGATAATTCATAAAATAATACAAAATATTAATTAAATTTTTTTCAAACATTTTTTTCCCTATAATCTGACTCACATTTTTTTGGTTTAAATTTTTAATTAAACATGCAGTCTCTTGTTTGCTCAACGAATTCTCCATTTCAAAACTACTTAGTAAGATTTTCATAAATTTTCTTATCACCTTTAACAAATCTTAGAAAAAGTAAATAAAATTATTTAAGTTGGGGCACGGGCGGAGAGCTATAAAAGAGGCAGGGGAAGTCGTAGGATGTACGAGTGTCAGAGCTCGATAAAGTCCCGTGACATCAGAGTTTGGGAGCTCCCTATAAAGTGTCACACCCGTGCTAACTTCAAACTACTCTGACAACCCTACAAAATAATCATTAAATTTTTAAACGCAGGAACGTCTGGGTAAAGCCGTGTGGGTTAAGTAGCGAATTAAAGTAATTTATTAAAATTAAAATAGAAATAAAAGTAGAGATTTTATCAAGGAATAATTATTTATATATATATATATAAAATTAATAGATGTTGGTGGAAAATCAACCATAATGCTTTTCCATGGGAGATATCCATTCACAAAGGAAAAGATATTTAAAAAAAATTAAAATTTAAGGTTTATCTAAATGGTATCCTATTGCTCAGGGTAAGATTTTTTACATTTTGATAATGGGTAACTGCTGATTATTAAATTTCATGGCACAAAATGATTAAGGTCCAAATGTTGGAACCAAAAAGATAGGTTCATATTAAAAAAATTAATTGGTATGGGTAAAATGCCGGTTATACACTTCTTTTTTAGTAAAGGGATAAAGATTTTGTTTTGGTTGATTGCCCATTTAGTGCAGATAATACAAAGAGGAACTTTTTGTTCAAGTATGAGCATGATTGAAAGTAGATAAAAAAACTCCCCCTCCTTATATACTTTAAAAGCTTCAAAACCCATCAATGATATGGAAAAAACAATTCATTTGAACTCGATGAAATTTAAATTAGTAGGGGTTGCACTACCACCAAACTCATAAATCCCAAGAAGCATCCCATTACTCAAATAATAGTTACTAAAAGAAAAGGAGACATGAGACTACACATTATTAGGCTAAAAGCCGACCCCTTGTTATTGTATTTTAGTGCAGTCTAGAACATTTATGTTCACAGGCATAATCAAGGGTGCCATGAAGTGTTCGATCATTTATATATTTTTTTTCAATGCACCATTAGTCTCATTACTGGTGGTGTTCTTTATTGAAAACTTTCTAAGCTATTGGTATTGCAAAATAATGTTTATATTTAAAGAGAAACATAATACAAGTTTAATATATGTTTCTCTCCATTCTAAAAGCTTGTTTTTTACTACAGACAAGGTATTCTTTCAAACTTTATAATCTGCCTTCGTAACAACATAGAAGGTCAATGAATCGATATCAACCAATATTTTCCCCAATTTTCTTGAACTAAAAATATACAATACATGTGCTCCCTCTTAACAATTAAAATAAAAGAATTGTGGAAAATAAAATTGTTAGACACTTGATTGGCCCTAAGGTAAAGTATTTTCAAGGAGCCTCGTGCTCATTCATAATTTTCAATTGCTTAAATCAAAGGCATAATGCACTAAGAACCTAAGGCACATGCCATATTATCAAATGTTTGAGGCAGTAGAGGACAAGGTCGGTGGTTTACAAAGTAATTATCAAATTATCGTTTTTAAGTTATCAGTTCAAACGTGGAAAGAAGATAAGCACACTTGCATGATTGCATTGCATATCTCCAAACATGACTTCACATATTGAAAGTTGTGTTATAAAAATTATAGCAATACTTAATAACATGTCATTTTAAATAATAAAATATATGATTGATAAATATGAATACTTTAAATGTAATTAATTTTCTGAAATCCATGAGAAAAGGAGGTGGCCTCCATCGAACAATTTAATTAGACATTTATATATGTAAATAAGCATTAATCCAATTAAAATTGTTTGAAGGTATAAAGTCAAAGCATGTAAGCCCTGTGACCTCATGTAGCAGCCCGAAGATCTAGTTGGTATGTTACATAATAATAGGATAGGAAAACATTCGTGTGTCATGTGAATAAAAAGATTGATTTTTTAAAATACAAAATAAACCATGTTTAATTTGAGAGTTGGTTACCAAGATATGTTTGAGTGTGTGTGTGAGTGAGTGTGTGAGATCACCATAAATATATTTTGAATATAATATGAAATGAGGAAATTGCTTCCATGATTTATTAATCATATAAATTAAGGTAATTAATATATTTTTTAATTTTTATGTATATAAATTTATGAAGATTGTCTATAAGCAAGTATAAAATGATAGTATGCAATAATTATTATTCATGAAAACTATAAGGATTATGATCATAGAGATATTATTGGGTGATATTTATCATTCATAGTAGGTTCACATAAATCTATGCTAACTAATCCATAAATGATAAAGTGGTCCAAGACCTTAATTTATTATGATGGTCATAGTTTGAGACTTATAAGAAATTTTATAATTGGTTATCTGAAAGAATTAGCCAAGGGTGAAGTTTAAATAAGGTTATATGTTCATATGAACATGACCCAAGTTTAGTAGGTGGTATCTCATTTTTTTATTAGAATTTATAATTATTTAGTTTATTAACTATAATTAAAAGATAAAATGAATAGAAGGGTAGAAAATATTTTAAAATAAATTATAACTAGTAGAATGAAAGTAAAGTAATGATATAAATAAAATATGATTGGATGAAATAACGCTATCTATGAAAAATACAATAAAATTTAATTGTTTTAATTTTACATGCTAATTATATATGACTAAAATATGTCTAGAACTGATCAACATATTTGATTGCACATGCGAAAGTGAAACAAGAGCTATACTAATCAAGGTCAAGATCGATCGAGAAGGGATAAGAATGACTTCCATTATTTTCAACTACTAGTCAATTTTATCTTCTATGGAAAATTAGGGAAAAATTATCTACATCTTTGTAAAACACACATTTGTGTATAAACTTGACCTTCGAATGGATGTGGGTGACCTGGAATGACTTATTCCAAGTTGACAACCTATTACGGCTTGAAATAGATGCAAAGATGTTAAAAAAAGTGGGAGTTTAGAGGAATGAACTAACCCCAATCACCCTTACGATGATTGATTGTTACATCTAAATCCAACACTCCAAGGAGTAAAATCAAGCCCATGTAGTTGAACCACATAGAGTGCTTAGTTTAATTTTTACTCTTTTTCTACATGTATGCATATAGAGATGGATTGAGTATATTATAACTCTTTGATAGCCTAGGATACAATAGGATCTTAACTTAGCTAAGGACTAATTCAAACGATAAAAATCAAATTTTGAAAAAATATGAAAGCTTTGTTGGGTGTGCAACA
Source organism: Torreya grandis (assembly GCA_037957365.1). Lineage (NCBI taxonomy): Eukaryota > Viridiplantae > Streptophyta > Pinopsida > Cupressales > Taxaceae > Torreya > Torreya grandis. The sequence goes on from JARHVA010003543.1 coordinate 203,050, forward strand.
TTATCAATATGCCTCGATATTAGAAATTCCAAATGGTAGAATAGGGGATTTGGATGTGCCTATATAATAATCCAAAAGGGAAAAAACTCATGCTACTTATCCTAGACTCAACCCTTTTCTATTGTCTAAGACTCTCCTTCAACCTATGTCTTTCTCCTCTTATCCTAGACTCAGCCCTTTTCTATTGTCTAAGACTCTCCTTCAACCTATGTCTTTCTCCTCTTAATCTGTCAATTTCTAAGTGTAGATAATCATTATTTGGTGTAGGTGGATTGCAAGGGGCAACATGTTGATAATAGGACTGATCATGATGATGATGAGGTTGCTATGGAGGTGGATAAGGCTCATAATATAGTGGATGATCTTGATATTACGGAGGATGTCCATTATATGACTGATAAGGGTCAATGTAATGGTCATATGGGCTATGACAGGGTGTAAATGGGGGTGGAGGGTAAAAACATGCCTCATAGGTTGCCATGGCTCATTATTGAACATGTGTATCAGATCAGAAACATGACCAAAACCTTCTTACCTCTGCAACAATTGAAACCATGATACCTTTGAGATTGAAAGTGATTGCAAACCTTCCAAAGATGATTGAGTCTGATTAATGTGACTACAAATGATGTTGTTGATGTTCTTAGCCTCCAAATGTCTTCTAATGTCTTCCGAACATACTCCAAGGCACTTGAAAATGGTCCCACCAGGCATGCCAAAATTGTTAGGGCTCTAGGTTGTACCCTAGTTGAGCAAAGGATTGTTCAAGTCCTCTACTCAAACTTAGTTGAACATGGGAATTGCCCTATGTTGTGCGTTACCTAATGTTGGGCTAGACCTCTAGATTTTAAGGGGATACCTCCCCTGATTTGTTCATTTGAATGCTCTCCTAAGACCTAAACAAGTTGGGATGAAAAGAGTGAAGGAATTACATGAATTAAACCTACACTAAGATGTGGTGATGCACCATGAATTCAACTATCCACTCATAAGCTTGCATTCTTAGCATACTAATGGATTTATTTTAACCAAAAAGTTATCTTCATGAACCCTATGCATGAATGCTTCATATGGAGGTATGACTAGATGAATTGAATGCCAAGGATATGACAAGTAGGTCTAATGTAAGTCTCTCACTAGACATGATACACTTAAAGACTCCATTATCAATCTTTCTACACTCCACATGACCTGTATGAGATAATTCTTTGACACCTAGGTTGACAAGGACTTGCAATGGAAAGAAGATCATCACATTTGCATATCAACAAGTATAAACACACTAGGATGTCAACATGAAAGAAGCTGCAAAGTCTGTTATTCAATGTAGATAGATGAAAAAGTATAAATTTTGGTAGAGTATCCTCATACCAGCTTGAGCGATGCCAATCAAGATCTCAATGCCTACATTTATAGGAAGAATAGAAGGTAGGAGAGAGGAAATTTGGGCGTAGGAGGGGTCATTAATGAGCAGATGTGGTCTGGAGCATTTGAAACAACATTTCCTTCCTTTGTGAGCATTAACATTCTCTTTATGAGGCCATTTCAGTGTAGAGGTGGTTGTAATTCCCTCAATAGTTTTTAGATGAAATAATCCACCATAGTTATGTAACAATCCATCTTCTCCAAGACAAGTTGATAAAGTCAAGAAAACTGTCTCATTCATTTCCCCATCATAGCCATGAAATGTGCATTCAATGCTCCTCAAGGGTTAATTACTCAGTGTGACACCTTGGTGACAACATCTCTCTAACATTTCAAAGTCACCAACACCACATACAATATGCAAACCCAAAATACATTAAACCATATTCCTTTCCACAGGGTGTCATAGATTATTGTAGACAGTCTTAAAAATCCTCAAACCCGAATGGGCAAAATAAGAGTCTCGTCTTAACTTCGACAAAACCATTTATGATTCTCAATTTAGAACGATGCTCAAAGAAACAACGATCTTTTACATAGTCGATTGCCACTATTAAAACGGCAGACTATTCAGAAATCCTTTATCATTTGACGTGGAATAAAACAACGGATTACTAGTAAATCTGGGTGACAAGCAAATCAAACTCGCGACTTGATTGAAATTCTTTTCTCGAACACCGTTGTCCAATTCCACAATAAATATATAACCAACGTGAGTTTGAATTGGACATAATCACGGTGCTTAAGAATATCAGGAGATCCAGTCATAAGTAATTATTTAATTATCAAAGGATATTGTAAGCATTTAGCAGACCCATATGGTAAATAAATCCCACAGCGACTCAATTCTTTCACGCAATCCTTGCTATTATCACATCCAGGGTTCGATCCTCCTGAAGCTGCCTTTTTGTCAAAATGCATCAACGTTGTTGCTATCAAGTTCTGTTCTGTTCTTTTCTTTTCTTTAGCTCAGCCAAGAGTTACGCCGCCCCCATTCTTTTTATCTCAGCTGTTTCAACTCAACCGGAACCGCTTTCCATTTCAGTCAAGGAATTCAACGAACCCTCTGCGCTTTCAACAGACTACAAATATGAGTTATCTCCATGTCTGGGCAGGACATATATATAAGGTATATGTATTGTGGTCGTGTTTCTTTGTGGGAGCCTCTTCACGTCTGCATGGCACCTTTATCTTTTTCTATAACCTATTTAAGCACACAGTCGATTGTACATGTGTCTCTGAGTAAAGCAAAAGATTGAATTGAGCGTACCTGTACCTCGCCCAACTACCCGAATTATATAACACCAGTCTCGCTGCTCTTGCATGTGATCGATACTCGTTTCCGTGAGTCACAACTTAAATTTTATTCACCTTTGGTCTGTGCATGCATGTTATATGACCTGCGTTCACGTAAAAGCAAATTGGCACTAAATCATGCAGAAGATTTCAATATTCTACTTCGAATCCTAGCATTATTACGCCGTCATTCGAACTTGTACTTTCAAACATTAACGACAACCTTTTTATTAATGTATCTTACAAATAATACAACTCTCCTACCCATATTACAGCCTGCAACACATGATATTATGAACAAATCTCCACGGACTCTGCAAATCATAGTACCATCTTCACAGAGATAACAAACCTACTCCCATGCATGCAAATACATAGAAATTAACATTAATAGAAAAACTGTTTTTTTTAATTATCATAGAATTCACAAAATTTACATATACAGACCTGGAGGTCTGCAACCACACACCTCTGCGTACCACATGCAAAACTATCATATTTAGCTTTATTTTCCTTATTTAAATCCGCTTCCTATGCTTCGAACTCCATCGCCTTCTAACAACCTCTCCAAACTATGCTAAGTTTGGTATTCTTCGCTTATGATCCTTATTTTCTTCCTTATCTTCTTGAATCTTGCACTATCCTATAAAGACTCAACTACTCATCTAATAAGGAATTCTTCAACGATGCTTGACTCCACGCCATCCTTGGATGTTTACAATAATAATAGGATTATTGATATCATTTGACAACTAATAATCCATACAAAATATATTTAAGACCTTACTTATCCTCCACATGGCAAATACACCTATTGAACATTTCAAATACAACTTTTTTTTTTAGGGAAAACTTATTCAAATGTTTTATGCCAATGCCTATTGAAGGCTTATCTAAATTATCTCTTGTTCTTTGTTAGATGCTCCTGCATCACACCTTGCATTGATTCATTCAATTAGTCTTCCAATGCCAAGTTGATTCTCTTTGATGATTAAGCAGGTCAACTAGGTTTATTTAACAGCCATGAGATTTATAGAAAATCTTTTCAAACTATGTGTTAATGTGCTCCATGCTTGAAACAATGTTTCCAACCATAACATGGGTTTGAAACTATGGTCTTTGAATCTAACTGGTCTACCTATGTGGCATGACCTTGCCGCGCTGTCTATTTCATTTTAAAATTTGACTATTGTTGCCTTGGACACATTTTTTCATCCTATGCCTCCCTGGAACTTTGATTGAATTTACTCTATTGATCTCCTTAGGTGTCTCCTAGATTTGACCTCTTTATTGGCTATTGATTTGATTTGGGCTTCCTAGATTGTGACACTTGGCAGTCATGCATGCCTTTTATGGACCCTAATGTCAGTGTCCATCTGATTAACACACTTATGCCATGTGGCAAGCTTGCATGCAATCTGGGTTAATTGAATTTATGACCTTGATCTACATCATTGATCTACTTCTGTACGGTTCAACATGTGTTGTAGATCTTTGATTTGCCTGATCAAACATGATATGGCAATTTGTTTGGGATTTTACCATGATCAAGACACTTGGCACCCTCATGTTCATTCTTAGGATCCTTTGACCTTGTGCTTTCTATTGGATTTGATGCACCATTAAATGTGCACCATTGATTTGCATTTGACTTATTGACCATATCGACAACCATTATGTCATTGATCTATTGATCAGATTGAGTGAGACTTTGAGACTTAGTAGCTAGGCATTCGATTTTAGCCTATTGAAGATTTTAAATCCAAATGGCTATTTATTGTAGCTTTGATTTGACAACCCTAGGCATGTCCCACATTGCTAGATCATTTTTGAATGTTTAAATTCTTGAGATAGGAAACACAACAAGACACCAAACATATAGGGTATATTATTGGCACAAAATACATTATTTTCATGGGCTGCCAAAATAAACACTTTAGACACCATGACAATATTTTATTTAAGCTTAACATAGGGGAAGAAAAAACTTCATAGACTATTTAAGAAAGTTTGAAATATGACTAGATAATAACTAGACTAAACATTCCATAAGGACTTATAACATGACTAACTTGCAAGTTTCAAACATGAGTCATGACCCCAGGTTATAAGGTAGGCCAATTTTTAAGTTTTGGAGTGAAAATTGATATTGTATCTACTTAATCTCATCCTATTAATGTCTTAGCCAATTTCTAAGTGGATTAAAATAAAAAATAAAAATTAAATTGAGTATCTACCTAATCTCATCCTATTAATTATTGATTTTTTCCACATCTTCTTTATTAACTATTTTATATTTTATGTTTTACACATTATACTCAAGTTAGCTCACTTTATGATCTATAAAAGAAACTTCTATAAAAAAATATTCACTCATTCACATTTTTTACTCCACCTCCATTTTGTTAATATTTTTCTTAAATATTTGATTCCCTTTTCTCAGCCCCAATGTATAATATTACCATACAAATAATTGATAATGTACAATTTCTTTTCACCTATGACCAAAAAAAAAAATGACCAAATAATTTTAAAATTATGTTTACCTCAAATTTAAAATGTTAGAAAAAAACAACCCAGACTATAATTTTTTAAGTTTTCCAAAAAAATAAAGAAAGCATTACAAAAACATAAAATTTCAACCTACAATGAAAATTTAGGATAAACTCTAAAATTAAAGTAAATCACATAGAAATGATCACGAGCCCCTAAATTGTTTTCAATGGATTATTTAAATGATTCTCCAACATCAATTAAAAAATTGTATAAAAATTCTTAACCATTCGTAAGATATAATTGACTCTTTAAAATAATGGTACTGACCATATTTTTTCCCAATGTCACTTATAGTAAAATTAATATACCACTAAAGTATAATCATATAAAAATGTGAAAATCTTATTGAAATAAGAGAATAAGAATGATGCATATGATTAAGCTAGCTCAAGAGGAAACACACTCAACCTTACCAAAATAATAAAAAATGAAATATGATAATATAATAATATCAACTGCCTTATACATATATACCTTAATTAAGATATGGAGAAACCCTACGCCAATCCTACTAATAATATTAATCTATATAAATAATCATATGACCTAATTAAAATTTTTGATGGATATTATTCAGACACACATATACTTATACATGTTATAGGTTAATGGCATAGCATGATACTTGAGACTTATCAGAAAAGCTTGGTAATTTATAGGTCGTTATGAGAAAAACCAAAGCATGAAGTAGGAAAAAATGTGATGTGAAACATCACCTTGGTCATTGTATTTTATTAATATAAGCACTAAAAAATATGTAGGAAAAGGGTGAGTGAGGACTGCATGAGCTATTGGGTTGTGTAATATATTTTAAAAAAGAAACACATGATTAGATGTTTGATATCCTTGTGCAACTAATCTAACATGAACTCATATGTCTTGGAAAGATTGTTTAATGTTAAAAAGACTAAATGTGGTAGCATGTGTAGGACCCATCATATGATTATAATTAATATTAATAGAGGATTTATTTTTATTTCATCCAGGATAAAGAATAAGAGATAAATAATTAAGACTATTCCAAGACGATACATTAATTATAGTATGAACATAAGATGTAATTGGCTACATAGGAATAAATGTAGTAACCTGTGTAGGAACCACACAAAATGCATGAATAGAAGGATTTGTAGGATAACCTAGACAAATATCCTCACCACTTAATTATAAAGTATATATTACAACATGAAGATTAGGAACATTCAAAGAATATACGATAAAATTCTCAAGTATAGGTTTCTTAACCATTATTTTTCTATTTTTTCCTTTGATAACAATATAAATCATATTGTTTATTTATTGAATAATTTTCAAAATAGAATATTCATAATCTTGTGTGAAATCCCATTAAATTTTAAATATTCATTTTCAATGGGATGCATATTTTAAAAATCATTGGCATTCCCATGACAAGGATTTTAATCTAACACATCATCAAAAGGAACATAAATATAAGAAGTAATTTCATTAGAAACATAGTGATATTTTATATTACCGTTTAAACCATTTATACATTAGTTAAAGTGGTATTTTTATTAGTGTAATTTTTAATTTTAAAGAATAAAAAAAATAAATAAAGGAATTTGAATCAAATCAAAAGTACCAACACTCATCCTAGTACTTTAGTTAGTAGAGGCTGTAGATCTATCCTTCCTAGATTTATAATTTATAAGA